>JAXIVJ010002214.1:0-10000 GCA_036785665.1 Chirona hameri | reverse complement strand
TCAGGCCGACAGAAGGCCCCCTCAGGCCGACAGAGGGCTCCTCAGGGCGATCGATAGACAACCCCTATGGGAGACAGATGGACCCTCAAGCAGTCAGAGGGTCCCCCAGACCGACAGAGGGCCTCTCAGGCCGACATAGGGTCCCCTCAGGTCGAACAAGTGCCTCTTCAGGCTGAATGAGGGCCCCTCAGGCCGACAGAAAGCCCCTCAGGCCGACAGAAGGCCCATCAGGCCGACAGAATGCCCCTCAGGCCGACAGAATGTCTCCCCTCACGCCGACAGAGGGCCTCTCACACCAACAGAAGGCCCCCTCAGGCCAACAGAGAGCCCCTCAGGGCGTCGATAGAAGACCCCTAAGGGAGACAGAGGGACCCGCAGGCAGTCAGCGGTTCCCTCAGGCCGACATAGGGCCTATCAGGCCGACCGAGGGTCCCTTCAGGCTGAACAAGTGCCCTTCAGGCTGATAGAGGGTCCCTTAGGCTGACAGTAGGCCCCTCAGGCTGTCAGAGGGCCCCATCAGGATGTCAGAGGGTCCATCAAGCCGGCAGAGGGTCCTTCAGGCCGACAGACGGTATCTAAGGCCGACAGAGGGCCTCTCAGGCCGACCGAGCCCCCCCCCCCCGGGCGACAGAGCGCCCTCAAGCCGACAGAGGAACCTCTATGCCCAACAGAGGGCTCCTGAGGCCAACAGAGGTCCCCTCGAGCCGACAGAGGACCCCCTCAGGCCGACAGAGAGCCCATGAGACCGACAGAGGGGTCCCTGAGACCAGTGGCGGTCGGAAGTGAGGGGGGGGGGGGGGGGGGGGGCAATCCCCCCTCCCCAAAAACCTATGAAGGGACCACCATATATTTTGACCCCTCCCCCCTCCCCAAGTCAATTGGAGCCCAGAAGGGCCCGAAGAGCCAGCCTGGGTTTCGGGTCAGAGTGGGCCCTCTGAAGGTCCGAGAGGGCCCTCTCGAGGCTAGGGTGAGCCCCCTGGAGACCGGAGTGGGCCCTCTAGAGGTCGGAGTAGGCCCTATGGATGGAGGACAGGGGGCCCTCTGGAGGCCACAGTAGGTCCTCTGGAGGCCACAGTGGGCCCTCTGGAGGTCAGAGTGGCCCCTGGAATCCAGATAGGATCCTTTGGAATCCAGGGGCCCTATGGTTCTGAGTGTGAGCCATCTCAAGGTCAGAGTGGTGGTCCTTCTGGAGGCCCTCTGAGTGGGCCCTCTGTACGCGAGGGTTCATTGATATCCAGAGGGGTCCTATGGAGGCTGGAGACTGGAGAGGGCCCTATGAAGGCCAGAGTGGCACACGGGAGGCCGAGGAGGGCCATATGGAGCTCAGAGTTGGCCCTCTGGAGGCTGAAGTGGATCTGGAGGTGGAGGCAGCAGTGGGCCCTCTGGAGGTGGAGGTCGGAGTAGGCCCTCTGGAGGTCAGAGTATGCCTTCTGGAGGTCGCATGAGCCCTCTGGAAGCCGGAGGGGCCCCTCTGGAGGTCATAATGCGCCCTCTGAAAGCGAGAGTGCCCGTCGTGAAACCAGAGGGACCCTCTGCAGGCCAGAGTGGGTCATTTGAAGGTCAAAGTGGGCCCACTGTAAGCCAGAGGGGGTCAATTATTATCCAGGGGACGCTCTGGATGCCAGAGTGGGACCTAAGGAAAAAGGGGCCCACTGGTATCCAGAAGGGTCATCGGAAATCCAGAGTGGGCCCTCGGGAGGTCATAGTGAGCCTCTGTAAGTCAGAGGGGGCCAATGGTATCCAGTAGGGCCTTCTGAAGGTCAAAGTGGGCCATATGGAGGCCAGGTGGGCCCTCTGGAGGTCTGAGTGGGCCCTCTGAGGAAGGAGAGAGACTTCTGAAGGTGGCGGAGGCCCGATTGGGCACTCTGGAGGTCAGCGTGATCTCGGGAAGCTAGGAAGAAACGAAAAAAACGAAAGCTCTTAAAATTCGTTAGGGGAGGTATCCTCACATTTTAGCCCATATAACAGTTTAGGCTTAGTTTAGGCCCAAAGTCCGATCGCGAAAAAATATTAAACTATTCCCCGTGCCCAGTTCCAGAAAGATAAAAATTATCAGAGTTGTACCCATTGACGTTCAAGGTCAAATTAAAGGTCAACGACGGGGAACGCTGTAGCGTCAAAAGTTACCGTTCGATCTGCGATTCGTGATTCGTGATCAGCGTTTGGAACTTGGTCATATAGCACAGTTTGATCGAAATATAAATTCTCCGGTATCTGCATGTAACAGATTGATATATGCCAGATCCGCATGTAGACCCGTTATAGCGATTTAACGGGAAAAGTGTCATATGTGCCGGCGAACGGACTTCAGATTTGTGATCAGCATATGAGACATGGTCATATAGCACAGTTTGAGCGAAATCTGAATTGTCCGGTATCTGCATGCGAATCCGTTATAACGGGTTAACGGGAAAGTTTCATATGTGCCGGCGAACGGACTTCAGATTCGTGATCAGCGTATGAAACTTGTTCATATAGCACAGTTTGAGCGAAATCTGAATTGTCCGGTATCCGCATGGGAATCCGTAATAACGGGTTAACGGGAAACGTTTCATATGTGCCGGCAAACGGACTTCAGATTCGTGATCAGCGTATTAAACTTGGTCATATAGCACAGTTTGAGCGAAATCTAAATTGTCCGGTATCTGAATGCGAATGCGTTATAACAGGTGAACGGGAAAAGTTTCATATGTGCCGGCGAACGGACGTCAGATTCGTGATCAGCGTATGCAACGTGGTCATATAGCACAGTTTAAGCGAAATCTGAATTGTCCGGTATCAGCATGCAACAGATTGATTTATGCCAAATCCGCATGTAGGCCCGTTATAGCGATTTAACGGGAAAAGTTGCATATGTGCCGACGAACGGACTTCAGATTCGTGATCAGCGTATGAAACTTGTTCATATAGCGCAGTTTGAGCGAAATCTGAATTGTCCGGTATCCGCATGGGAATCCGTAATCACGGGTTAACGGGAAAAGTTTCATATGTGCCCACGAACGGACTTCAGATTCGTGATCAGCGTATGAAACTTGTTCATATAGCACAGTTTGAGCGAAATCTGAATTGTCCGGTATCTGCATGCGAATCCGTTATAACGGTTTAACGGGAAAAGTTTTATATGTGCCGGCGAACGGACTTCAGATTCGTGATAGCGTATGAAACTTGTTCATATAGCACAGTTTGAGCGAAATCTGAATTGTCCGGTATCCGCATGGGAATCCGTAATAACGGGTTAACGGGAAACGTTTCATATGTGCCGGCGAACGGACTTCAGATTCGTGATCAGCGTATGAAACTTGTTCATATAGCACAGTTTGAGCGAAATCTGAATTGTCCGGTATCTGCATGCGAATCCGTTATAACGGTTTAACGGGAAAAGTTTTATATGTGCCGGCAAACGGACTTCATATTCGTGATCAGCGTATGAAACTTGTTCATATAGCACAGTTTGAGCGAAATCTGAATTGTCCGGTATCTGCATGTGAATCCGTTATAACGGTTTAACGGGAAAAGTTTGATATGTGCCGGCGAACGGACTTCAGATTCGTGATCAGCGTATGAAACTGGTTCATATAGCATAGTTTGAGCGAAATCTGAATTGTCCGGTATCCGCATGGGAATCCGTTATAACGGGTTAACAGGAAAAGTTTCATATGTGCCGGCGAACGGACTTCAGATTCGTGATCAGCGTATGGAACTTGTTCATATAGCACAGTTTGAGCGAAATCTGAATTGTCCGGTATCCGCATGGGAATCCGTAATAACTGGTTAACGGGATTGTTTTATATGTGCCGGCCAACAGACTTCAGATTCGTGATCAGCGTATGAAACTTGTCCATATAGCATAGTTTGAGCGAAATCTGAATTGTCCGGTATCCGCATGGGAATGCGTAATAACGGGTTAACGGGAAAAGTTTTATATGTGCCGGCGAACGGACTTCAGATTCGTGATCAGCATATGAAACTTGTTCATATAGCACAGTTTGAGCGAAATCTGAATTGTCCGGTATCTGCATGCGAATCCGTTATAACGGTTTAACGGGAAAAGTTTGATATGTGCCGGCGAACGGACTTCAGATTCGTGATCAGCGTATGAAACTTGTTCACATAGCATAGTTTGAGCGAAATCTGAATTGTCCGGTATCCGCATGGGAATCCGTTATAACGGTTTAACGGGAAAAGTTTGATATGTGCCGGCGAACGGACTTCAGATTCGTGATCAGCGTATGGAACTTGTTCATATAGCACAGTTTGAACGAAATCTGAATTGTCCGGTATCCGCATGGGAATCCGTAATAACGGGTTAACGGGATTTTTTTTTATATGTGCCGGCGAACAGACTTCAGATTCGTGATCAGTGTATGAAACTTGTTCATATAACATAGTTTGAGCGAAATCTGAATTGTCCGGTATCCGGTTGGGAATCCGTTATAACGGGTTAACGGGAAAAGTCTCATATGTGCCGGCAAAGGGACTTCAGATTCGTGATCAGCGTAAGAAACTTGTTCAGATAGCACAGTTTGAGCGAAATCTGAATTGTCCGGTATCTGCATGCGAATCCGTTATAACGGATTAACGGGAAAAGTTCCATATGTGCCGGCGAACGGACTTCAGTTTCGTGATCAGCGTGTGGAACTTGTTCATATAGCACAGTTTGAGCGAAATCTGAATTGTCCGGTATCCGCATGGGAATCCGTAATAACGGGTTAGCGGGAAAAGTTTCATATGTGCCGGCGAACGGACTTCAGATTCGTGATCAGCGTATGAAACTTGTTCAGATAGCATAGTTTGAGCAAAATCTGAATTGTCCGGTATCTGCATGCGAATCCGTTATAACGGGTTAACGGGAAAAGTTTCATATGTGCGGCGAACGGACTTCAGATTCGTGATCAGCGTATGAAACTTGTTCATATAGCATAGTTTGAGCGAAATCTGAATTGTCCGGTATCCGCATGGGAATCCGTAATAACGGGTTAACGGAAAAGTTTTATATGTGCCGGCGAACGGACTTCAGATTCGTGATCAGCGTATGAAACTTGTTCATATAGCACAGTTTGAGCGAAATCTGAATTGTCCGGTATCTGCATGCGAATCCGTTATAACGGTTTGACGGGAAAAGTTTTATATGTGCCGGCGAACGGACTTCAGATTCGTGATCAGCGTATGAAACTTGTTCATATAGCATAGTTTGAGCGAAATCTGAATTGTCCGGTATCCGCATGGGAATCCGTTATAACGGGTTAACGGGAAAAGTTTCATATGTGCCGGCGAACGGACTTCAGATTCGTGATCAGCGTATGGAACTTGTTCATATAGCACAGTTTGAGCGAAATCTGAATTGTCCGGTATCCGCATGGGAATCCGTAATAACGGGTTAACGGGATTTTTTTTTTATATGTGCCGGCGAACAGACTTCAGATTCGTGATCAGCGTATGAAACTTGTTCATATAGCATAGTTTGAGCGAAATCTGAATTGTCTGGTATCCGCATGGGAATCCGTAATAACGGGTTAACGGGAAAAGTTTTATATGTGCCGGCGAACGGACTTCAGATTCGTGATCAGCGTATGAAACTTGTTCATATAGCACAGTTTGAGCGAAATCTGAATTGTCCGGTATCTGCATGCGAATCCGTTATAACGGTTTAACGGGAAAAGTTTTATATGTGCCGGCGAACGGACTTCAGATTCGTGATCAGCGTATGAAACTGGTTCATATAGCATAGTTTGAGCGAAATCTGAATTGTCCGGTATCCGCATGGGAATCCGTTATAACGGGTTAACAGGAAAAGTTTCATATGTGCCGGCGAACGGACTTCAGATTCGTGATCAGCGTATGGAACTTGTTCATATAGCACAGTTTGAGCGAAATCTGAATTGTCCGGTATCCGCATGGGAATCCGTAATAACTGGTTAACGGGATTGTTTTATATGTGCCGGCGAACAGACTTCAGATTCGTGATCAGCGTATGAAACTTGTCCATATAGCATAGTTTGAGCGAAATCTGAATTGTCCGGTATCCGCATGGGAATGCGTAATAACGGGTTAACGGGAAAAGTTTTATATGTGCCGGCGAACGGACTTCAGATTCGTGATCAGCGTATGAAACTTGTTCATATAGCACAGTTTGAGCGAAATCTGAATTGTCCGGTATCTGCATGCGAATCCGTTATAACGGTTTAACGGGAAAAGTTTGATATGTGCCGGCGAACGGACTTCAGATTCGTGATCAGCGTATGAAACTTGTTCATATAGCATAGTTTGAGCGAAATCTGAATTGTCCGGTATCCGCATGGGAATCCGTTATAACGGTTTAACGGGAAAAGTTTGATGTGTGCCGGCGAACGGACTTCAGATTCGTGATCAGCGTATGGAACTTGTTCATATAGCACAGTTTGAACGAAATCTGAATTGTCCGGTATCCGCATGGGAATCCGTAATAACGGGTTAACGGGATTTTTTTTTATATGTGCCGGCGAACAGACTTCAGATTCGTGATCAGTGTATGAAACTTGTTCATATAACATAGTTTGAGCGAAATCTGAATTGTCCGGTATCCGCATGGGAATCCGTTATAACGGGTTAACGGGAAAAGTCTCATATGTGCCGGCAAAGGGACTTCAGATTCGTGATCAGCGTAAGAAACTTGTTCAGATAGCACAGTTTGAGCGAAATCTGAATTGTCCGGTATCTGCATGCGAATCCGTTATAACGGATTAACGGGAAAAGTTCCATATGTGCCGGCGAACGGACTTCAGTTTCGTGATCAGCGTGTGTAACTTGTTCATATAGCACAGTTTGAGCGAAATCTGAATTGTCCGGTATCCGCATGGGAATCCGTAATAACGGGTTAGCGGGAAAAGTTTCATATGTGCCGGCGAACGGACTTCAGATTCGTGATCAGCGTATGAAACTTGTTCAGATAGCATAGTTTGAGCAAAATCTGAATTGTCCGGTATCCGCATGGGAATCCGTAATAACGGGTTAACGGGAAAAGTTTTATATGTGCCGGCGAACGGACTTCAGATTCGTGATCAGCGTATGAAACTTGTTCATATAGCACAGTTTGAGCGAAATCTGAATTGTCCGGTATCTGCATGCGAATCCGTTATAACGGTTTGACGGGAAAAGTTTTATATGTGCCGGCGAACGGACTTCAGATTCGTGATCAGCGTATGAAACTTGTTCATATAGCATAGTTTGAGCGAAATCTGAATTGTCCGGTATCCGCATGGGAATCCGTTATAACGGGTTAACGGGAAAAGTTTCATATATGCCGGCGAACGGACTTCAGATTCGTGATCAGCGTATGGAACTTGTTCATATAGCACAGTTTGAGCGAAATCTGAATTGTCCGGTATCCGCATGGGAATCCGTAATAACGGGTTAACGGGATTTTTTTTATATGTGCCGGCGAACAGACTTCAGATTCGTGATCAGCGTATGAAACTTGTTCATATAGCATAGTTTGAGCGAAATCTGAATTGTCCGGTATCCGCATGGGAATCCGTAATAACGGGTTAACGGGAAAAGTTTTATATGTGCCGGCGAACGGACTTCAGATTCGTGATCAGCGTATGAAACTTGTTCATATAGCACAGTTTGAGCGAAATCTGAATTGTCCGGTATCTGCATGCGAATCCGTTATAACGGTTTAACGGGAAGAGTTTTATATGTGCCGGCGAACGGACTTTAGATTCGTGATCAGCGTATGAAACTTGTTCATATAGCACAGTTTGAGCGAAATCTGAATTGTCCGGTATCTGCATGCGAATCCGTTATAACGGGTTAACAGGAAAAGTGTTATATGTGCCGGCGAACGGACTTCAGATTCGTGATCAGCGTATGAAACTTGTTCATATAGCACAGTTTGAGCGAAATCTGAATTGTCCGGTATCCGCATGGGAATCCGTAATAACGGGTTAACGGGAAAAGTCTCATATGTGCCTGCCGGCAAACGGACTTCAGATTCGTGATCAGCGTAAGAAACTTGTTCAGATAGCACAGTTTGAGCGAAATCTGAATTGTCCGGTATCTGCATGCGAATCCGTTATAACGGGTTAACGGGAAAAGTTTCATATGTGCAGGCGAACGGACTTCAGATTCGTGATCAGCGTGTGGAACTTGTTCATATAGCACAGTTTGAGCGAAATCTGAATTGTCCGGTATCCGCATGGGAATCCGTAATAACGGGTTAGCGGGAAAAGTTTCATATGTGCCGGCGAACGGACTTCAGATTCGTGATCAGCGTATGAAACTTGTTCAGATAGCATAGTTTGAGCGAAATCTGAATTGTCCGGTATCTGCATGCGAATCCGTTATAACGGGTTAACGGGAAAAGTTTCATATGTGCCGGCGAACGGACTTCAGATTCGTGATCAGCGTATGAAACTTGTTCATATAGCATAGTTTGAGCGAAATCTGAATTGTCCGGTATCCGCATGGGAATCCGTAATAACGGGTTAACGGGAAAAGTTTTATATGTGCCGGCGAACGGACTTCAGATTCGTGATCAGCGTATGAAACTTGTTCATATAGCACAGTTTGAGCGAAATCTGAATTGTCCGGTATCTGCATGCGAATCCGTTATAACGGTTTAACGGGAAAAGTTTGATATGTGCCGGCGAACGGACTTCAGATTCGTGATCAGCGTATGAAACTTGTTCATATAGCATAGTTTGAGCGAAATCTGAATTGTCCGGTATCCGCATGGGAATCCGTTATAACGGGTTAACGGGAAAAGTTTCATATGTACCGGCGAACGGACTTCAGATTCGTGATTAGCGTATGGAACTTGTTCATATAGCACAGTTTGAGCGAAATCTGAATTGTCCGGTATCCGCATGGGAATCCGTAATAACGGGTTAACGGGATTTTTTTTTATATGTGCCGGCGAACAGACTTCAGATTCGTGATCAGCGTATGAAACTTGTTCATATAGCATAGTTTGAGCGAAATCTGAATTGTCCGGTATCCGCATGGGAATCCGTAATAACGGGTTAACGGGAAAAGTTTTATATGTGCCGGCGAACGGACTTTAGATTCGTGATCAACGTATGAAACTTGTTCATATAGCACAGTTTGAGCGAAATCTGAATTGTCCGGTATCTGCATGCGAATCCGTTATAACGGTTTAACGGTTTTTTTTATATGTGCCGGCGAACGGACTTCAGATTCGTGATCAGCGTATGAAACTTGTTCATATAGCACAGATTGAGCGAAATCTGAATTGTCCGGTATCTGCATGCGAATCCGTTATAGCGGGTTAACGGGAAAAGTTTTATATGTGCGGCGAACGGACTTCAGATTCGTGATCAGCGTATGAAACTTGTTCATATAGCACAGTTTGAGCGAAATCTGAATTGTCCGGTATCCGCATGGGAATCCGTAATAACGGGTTAACGGGAAACGTTTCATATGTGCCGGCGAACGGACTTCAGATTCGTGATCAGCGTATGAAACTTGTTCAGATAGCATAGTTTGAGCGAAATCTGAATTGTCCGGTATCTGCATGCGAATCCGTTATAACGGGTTAACGGAAAAGTTTCATATGTGCCGGCGAACGGACTTCAGATTCGTGATCAGCGTATGAAACTTGTTCATATAGCATCGTTTGAGCGAAATCTGAATTGTCCGGTATCCGCATGGGAATCCGTAATAACGGGTTAACGGGAAAAGTTTTATATGTGCCGGCGAACGGACTTCAGATTCGTGATCAGCGTATGAAACTTGTTCATATAGCACAGTTTGAGCGAAATCTGAATTGTCCGGTATCTGCATGCGAATCCGTTATAACGGTTTAACGGGAAAAGTTTGATATGTGCCGGCAAACGGACTTCAGATTCGTGATCAGCGTATGAAACTTGTTCATATAGCATAGTTTGAGCGAAATCTGAATTGTCCGGTATCCGCATGGGAATCCGTTATAACGGGTTAACGGGGAAAGTTTCATATGTGCCGGCGAACGGACTTCAGATTCGTGATCAGCGTATGGAAC
>JAXIVJ010002213.1:77500-112500 GCA_036785665.1 Chirona hameri | reverse complement strand
GACCGAGTCATAACCGAATAAATGAGAAACCTCAATGCGCCCTTAAACTGAGAGCTCTGCTGAACAGATGTTACACTTCCAACTACCCATGAAAACTAACGGTTATGACAGAACCCAAGAAGAAGAAAAAAATGCCACAAATTATCCCGCCTTGCATACCGTTATTGTGGAAAACAAATTTAATCATCCAAATTTACGTTGAGAATCGTCCTTCCATACATAAATATACACCAAGCTGGTATCGTCAAACTGTATACATGTTTCGACACTTGCAGGAGCAGCTGAAGACCGCTGACGGTTTCTCATCCTGAACGGAAAGGTGGTAGTTATGTATTAAAGCATGAACTATCCACACGAATGAGGTTTTTACAGTTGTTTGTCATGTTGGCAGGTTACACAGGGTACAATACAAAACACATCAGCATGCACTTTCACACTTCCACACACGCATAAAACTCAGTGCACCTCGCATGTCACGTCAGGTATGGCGCCCTGGCTCCAGGCTACGCTTCAGCTCTCTCATGAACTTGCCAGCAGACATGCACTCGAAGTCGCGTGGCAGACCGTTCATATTGCGCGCAGCGCGGTAGGCAAAGCGCCTCTTTCCGGCCTCTGTCCTGACCCGAGGAAGAGATAGGTGGTGGTCCTGTCGGGTCGTTCGAGAGTGCGCCGGTCTCTCACAGTTGTGAGAAAATAGACCGGCGAGACTCTCCGGCTCAGCGGTGCTGCGGACTTTGTGGAGAAGACAGAGGGTTTGATAAAGGAAGAGGTCGGGAGCATCGAGCCACCCCAGTGCTTCCCGCACCTCCGAAATGTGGTCAAACTTGCGTTTTCCGGAAACGACTCGCGCTGCAAAGTTGATGAGTTTTTGAATGCGATGCAGGTTTTTGGCAGAGCCGTTTCCGTACACGACCAAACAGTAACGAATGTGAGAGAACACTAGGGCGGTGACGATTTCGGGAAGTATTTGTGACGGGAGGTAGTGACGGATATGGGATAGACTGACAAGGATACCGCAGCACTTACGGCAGAGGGCTGACACATGAGCGTCCCAGGTGAGGTGCTGATCAAAAATGACACCCAAGTTGCGTGCCTCTGAGTGAGGTACCAGGTAAGTGTCACGGAACTTGATAGTAAACTGAGGAAGTGAGCGCAAATTTTGTCGTGATCCGATGGTAAGGAGTTCGAACTTCCTTACGTTAACTTTAAGCCCATTGCAATGAAAGTAGTCCCCAAGAGAAGCGAGAGCCGACTCCATGCGGGCGATAAGCGCTGGCATACAAGATTTTGGTTCCGAAATCATGACTTGAGTATCATCGGCATATTGCACCACAATCGCATCAGCCGCATGAAGACTCAAGTCATTTGCAAACGCGCTGAAGAGAATGGGTCCGAGCGATGAGCCCTGAAAGACCCCTTGATTTATATCACGCGGAGTGGACGTTACAATCTTGCCATCAGAGCCAGGGAAGCTAACACTCTGAGTGTGACCGTGCAAGTAATTTTGGAACCACAAAGTGTCTATGCCGAGAGCCTGAAGTTTGACTAACAGTTTTCCATGGTGAATGACGTCAAAACATTTGCTTAAGTCAATCAAACAAAGCAAAGCAATTTTACCAGAGTCGACAGCCGAGAGCATGTGGTCAGTGATACAAGTGAGCGCCGTCTCCGTAGAGTGCCGTGGGCGGAAACCGTGCTGGGTAGGAGCAAGAAGATGGTTATCCTTGCTCGTCGCCCGTCGCCCGTCGGATCTAAAGTTTAATAAACGAAAGCGTTTACATTGCTGAATAGCATGAATAAGTACCCCAAACTGGAGATTTATATCGCAGCCTTCGGCTGCGACCGGGCGCTCCGAGAGGCTCGGACCGGGCGCTCCGAGCCTCTGTAGAAAGAACAAATCCCGTGCCTAAAATAGACCGCAGAGGTAAAAATGGCCGGGACCTGGATTACCTCGAGGCTTCCGAAGTCGGACCGGTAATGTTCGTTTTTCTGTCCTCATGGATCAGAAACTGCAAAGAGCGCTGATTGGATCAGGAGGTGTTTGTGGCATACTCGAGATGGCAGTTGTGCCGCCTTTAGGAGAGGAAACGTTGATTACAAGGTAATATGAAGTACCACAAAACTGAGTTAATATATTTTAAGCTGTTAATGTATTTATTCCTAAGCATTTGGATGTCAGTTATTGAAGTAAGTCGAAAAATAAATGCAGAAATGTGCACATTCATTTTCAGTTGTAAAATATCCAAACTAGCCACACCTGATCTCTGCTATTTTCGCCTAAGACACTCCGATCACACCGTATATTGACGAAAGCCACACATTGCAAATGGACTGCGCATGTACAAATCATGAATAATCGACTTAGCGTGCTGAATAAGACAAACATTCGCCGACGCAAACAGCCGGACCGACGTCACCCTTACACAGCATTGCTGGCCGAGCCTTCTGTTTGCATGGTCAAACAATGCAGATGGAAGTGGTGACACGGACAGAAGTTGGTGTGTTTGCTGCGAGACGAGTGGGTGTTTACCAAGGTAAACATGACGGCTGGTGAATGCGGTGATCACGGTTCCGATGGCACTCCATATAAGGTGGGCGCCGTACCAACCGTGTCCTTGCCAGCTTCATGGCAAAAGCGTATCGTAAATAGATGTACGAGTAAATCAAGAACGAGTAGCATTCACAAAACGTTTATTCGAAAGGCGTGGTTTTATACCGTCGGATCTAAAGTGTATGGTTTGTGCTGTTTGGTATTTTTTTCTGTTATTTTTAACTACCCTAATAGCCTCGTAAGTCACTCATTATGTGAGTATGCATATCACAGAATTGAACAAACGCGTTCGAGTGGCAGACGTGAGAATCAATATAAGAACACTTGATTAGCGAAGAGCGTTTGCTTTCTGCGTTGCGTTTATCAAGAGGCGTTTGCGTTTATAACAAAAATGTGTATGTTTTAAACAGAATAAAATCCCTCAAACGTATATATCTTACAATGTAATTGTCTAGAACATGGCTAGCTGTGACGATCTTCAAGGTTTGGTAAGTCAATTGATGAGTCATTTTCAATTAACTTCTGCTATTTTGCACTGTCACCTAATACGATACAGCCACGATCATCCCCTCCCGATGCCCACCCCGCAGCCACAATCATCCCCTCCCGACGCCCACCCCGCAGCCACAATCATCCCTTCCCGACGCCCACTCCGCAGCCACAATCATCCCCTCCCGACGCCCACCCCGCAGCCACAATCATCCCCTCCCGACGCCCACTCCGCAGCCACAATCATCCCCTCCCGACGCCCACCCCGCAGCCACAATCATCCCCTCCCGACGCCCACCCCGCAGCCACATTCACCCCCTCCCGACGCCCACCCCGCAGCCACAATCATCCCCTCCCGACGCCCACCCCGCAGCCACAATCATCCCCTCCCGACGCCCACCCCGCAGCCACAATCATCCCCTCCCGACGCCCACCCCGCAGCCACAATCATCCCTTCCCGACGCCCACTCCGCAGCCACAATCATCCCCTCCCGACGCCCACCCCGCAGCCACAATCATCCCCTCTCGACACCCACTCCGCAGCCACAATCATCCCCTCCCGACGCCCACCCCGCAGCCACAATCATCCCCTCCCGACGCCCACCCCGCAGTCACAATCATCCCCTCCAGACGCCCACCCCGCAGCCACAATCATCCCCTCCCGACGCCCACCCCGCAGCCACAATCATCCCCTCCCGACGCCCACCCCGCAGCCACAATCATCCCCTCCCGACGCCCACCCCGCAGCAATCATCCCCTCCCGACGCCCACCCCGCAGCCACAATCATCCCCTCCCGACGCCCACCCCGCAGCCACAATCATCCCCTCCCGACGCCCACCCCGCAGCCACAATCATCCCCTCCCGACGCCCACCCCGCAGCCACAATAATCCCCTCCCGACGCCCACCCCGCAGCCACAATCATCCCCTCCCGACGCCCACCCCGCAGCCACAATCATCCCCTCCCGACGCCCACCCCGCAGCCACAATCATCCCCTCCCGACGCCCACCCCGCAGCCACAATCATCCCCTCCCGACGCCCACCCCGCAGCCACAATCATCCCCTCCCGACGCCCACCCCGCAGCCACAATCATCCCCTCCCGACGCCCACTCCGCAGCCACAATCATCCCCTCCCGACGCCCACCCCGCAACCACAATCATCCCCTCCCGACGCCCACCCCGCAGCCACAATCATCCCCTCCCGACGCCCACCCCGCAGCCACAATCATCCCCTCCCGACGCCCACCCCGCAGCATATGCTCTCCATCAGACGGTGCAGCAGTGTGGAAGGGGGCGGGGGTACATACCTTCTCCCATGATCTGTCATCCGCCCACAGAGTAACCCAGAACGGAGACAGATCAAATCATTAAACATGCTTCGCTAGATTGTAAATATATTAGCTATCACTTTGAAAATGGTGTGCATTAATACTTGATAGCTTCTGAAAAGAAATATTTTTATTTTCCGGGGGTCCGTCCACCCGAACTCAGGGGCGCAGCCAGACCTTCAGAAAGGGGAAGCCCCAAATCTAAAGAGCCCCCCCCCCCGCCAAAAATAAATAAATAATAATACCCCTGGATATGAAAAACCCTACGGATTTCGGCCACTTTATTTTGTGAGGCCCCCTTTTAATAAATGTTTTTGTTTTACTTTTGATGAGCTGGATTGGACCAGGACCCTCAGTATGCATTGTACTGAGCGCATTACTAATTTGTATTGCTACGTACAGGAGGGAAAACCTATATTAGCTGACAAATATTGCAGCACACACTCTCATGAGTGGGAAATTGTTAATTGAAATTGCTCTTCTGCTAATGGGCCCCTCAGGGCCTATTTTAAGGGAAACCCACTGGGGGGGGCAAAAAGGATTTTTTGGGGCATATTTTTGTGGCAAAAAGGTACCCCCATTTATTTCCTCCACGGATTTGGGCCGGTCACATTATTTGCTATTCGAGCTTAAGAAATTCACTTTTCGAATTCACAACAACAAAAAAATGCGGACATTTTTCCGAAAAAAACGAAAATATATTTATTTTTGGGGTCAAAAACTCACAAATTCGAGACAACGATTTGCAAGAGAATGTCATTTCCTTTCTTTTGACGTTTTGTATTTGCAATTTTCTTCGAAACTCTATTTTTACGCTTTTTCAAACATTTATCGTTTTACCACCAAAAATGGCATGACATGACGTCATTAAAACGTTATTACCTCCCAAAATGATACATTAATTTCATTGAAATTTAGTGAGAAGACGTAGAACTGATGCAGTATAAGAAGGTACTGCAAGTTTCACGTTGATATCTATCACAGTTTTAAAGTTATTGAGAAAATACGGGATGGGACAGATTCTGCCCCCCCCCCCCCAGCGAGGCGCGTGTCACCGGGGCTGATTGAATTGCATCAGGTGCGCTATTTTGTCTATCATTGAAAGCAAGGGATACATAAAAACTGCAAACTCACTTGATAGAAGAAAAAAACTTCCGTGTTCATGAAGTTTTCTCCTAAGATCATTGTTTTCACGTTCAGTGCAGGGAACGCGCAAAGGGGGAGGGGCATACTTGTAATGCATGCCCTCTTCCCCCCCCCCCCCAAGATTCCTGGGGGGGGGGCATTTGCCCCTGATGTCCGCCCCCTGGATTCGCCAGTGGGTGCAGATACCGTCCCCCCTTAGGTTTTTTGGAAATAGCGGAAAACGACGCCATTTCGCGCCGCCATTTTTGGTACAACTGCTTGCCTATCAATTGCCCAAATCCTGTTAATTTGTTTACCTCGGGTTTCCTCAGGTCACGTCACTAAGTAAAGTATAGTGATTCCACCTCCAAAAAATGTAAGGTCGTGCCGCAGCCACATTGTTTGACCGATCAGTTAGATACTCACAGGATTTAACCAGGTCATAAACACCTACAATTCTGCTATTTCGGATGATTTTTATATCGGTGACCTAAGGGGAAGTTTATTTTGTGACCTCCCAATTATAAGTCATTGGGGAAACATGAACATGCATATAAATCCACAGGAAATGGCTAAATTTGCCCAATTTTCACCAGAGTCCCGCATCTTTGGAAAAATACAAAGATCCAGTGGCGGATCTACAGTTGGGCAAAATGGGCAATTGCCCCCCCCCCCCCCAAACCGCCTGAAATCGGCGCAAGATTGACACATTTCCTGATATAGAAGAAAATATAAGCAACTTTTACTGAGGAAAGGTACCTTTAAATCAGCTATCAATGCATAAGCAAGCCAAATTCGATGCGTTTTCAGAATTGTGTGAGACTTTTTGGAATCCCCCCCCCCCCCCCAACCACCCGTTCTGGATCCGCCAATACATCCATGTCGTATTTGTATCCTGTGACCCCCACGAGGTAAAATCTATTCACCCTGAGGTCATTCGTCATTTTTCTTCCATACTTTTTTACTGAACCAATAAGAGCCGTAGTTGGCTATGAACGTGCGAACGCGAAGGAAATGTATGGTGAATTTCAACTCGATCAGGGAAGTAGTTTCTGAGATAAAAATACGTGGTGCACGCGTGCGCACATGCAGAAACACCCCACCCCTGACTTGTGAAAAAATGGCGGCTGAGAGATCCCTAACCACACACCAAATTTGAACACAATCGGCTCAGCAGTTGCCCCCACCCACTCCAAATTGTGTGGCGACGTTCCTGATCCAACAAACCCGATCTCCCCCACTCTTCTGCCGCTAATGAGCAATTGTTCAAAGCAGAGTTCGTCACGGGCTGGCCCTATGGGTCATGGGCCGGGCCTGGGCTGGGCCTGGGCTGGGCTTCAACTTTAAGAAAAATCACCGGGCTCTGGACGGGCCTGGGCTGAAAATGTTGAAGCTCAGGTCAGAGCTGTAAAAAAAAATATTTCAACCAGCAGTTCACTTCCACAGCAACACACTGTTCCTGTGGTTGTTGCTGTGGCTGTTTTGGTTGGCATAGTTGGTTCATTGTTTCACATTTATAGTATACAAGAAAATATCCTTGGATAGTGATTGTAAATTTTGTGAAAATATTAATATGCTTAATCTGAACGGGCCGGACCGAGCCTGGGCCTCAATATTATACATTTGACCGGGCCTGGTCTGGGCCTGGGCTTGGTGTTCATGGGCCTGGGCCGGGCCGGGCTGGGGGTTGGTGGGCCCGTTACGAACACTGGTTCAAAGGATATCGAAATTCAAGATACTCCGGAAATAATTTAAAGATACTTATTTTGGCTGCGAAAAACTCAAACTTAGGAATATCATGACATTTACATTGGAATTGTATACACTTATCACCAGGTAAGCATATTTGATTTTAATTGAATACCTATCAAGCGAAAAATGACATGGAAATACTGAAATAAGGGTGGGCAACATTTTTTGACTGGGGGGGGGGGGGGTAAAACGGCTCACTGGGGGGCATTGCCCCCCAGTTAACATGTTAAAATAGGCCCTGGGGCCCCTGCGCCGGCTCGAGACGCCCCTGAACTGACTCTAATGGCCCCTGGGAAGGTTCGTGAGGCCCCTGAATGGACCCAATGGCCCCTCAGCAAGCTCGAGAGCCCCTGCACAGACTCTAATAGCCCCTGGGCAGGTTCGAGAGGCTCCTGAACAGGCCCAATGAACCCTTGGGTAAGCTCGAGAGGTTCTGCACAGACCCTGATGGCCCCGAGGTAGGTTCAAGAGGCCCCTGGGCAGACTCTAATGGCCCCTGGGGCCTGAGCAGGTTCGAGAGGCCCTCAACAGACTCAATGGGCATCTGTGAAAGCTCGAGAGGCACCTGAATAGACTCTAATGGCCCCTAGACATGCTCGATAGGCCCCTGGACAGTTTTTTGGGCCCCTGGGTCGGCTCAATGGGCCCCTGGACGTGCCTAAGAGGCCCCTGGGCAGGTTTTGGGCCCCCGAGTGGGCTCAATGGGCCTCTGGGCATGTCCCAGAGGCCCCCTGGGTTGGCTTCGAAAGCCCTTCAGTGTCTCTAAGGGCCCTTGACATGCACCAGAGTGACCCCTCGCCGGGTTTGAGAGCTCCTATGTGTTTTTTGTAAAGCCTAATGCAACTAATGCAAATGGTATCTGGGCCAATATCGGTGGGCCCGCTGTGACCCGTAAGAGGGGGGTGGGGAGCAATTGCACCCCCCCCCCCCCCCTGGCTCCGCACCTGCCCACACTCCACAGGTATCCTCCATATTCTGCCGAAATTATGCTGTATATTGTGACATCCCCCAACTTGTATTAACTTTGACAGCGGCAGTCGTGGCGGGAGCGGCGGGGGGGGGGGCAGATCTGGTTGGTGGTGACGGCGCCGGAGAGGGGGAGGGGAGGGGAGCGGTGGCGGTGGGGGCGGGCCTGGCGGCCATCCGGCCATCCGGCTTCTGTCTGGTGACGACTGCCACCATGCCGCCTAACGACCCGCCAGAGCCGCCTATTGCCACTACCACGTCACAGGCGGCGGTGTCCACCGGCTATGGCGGTGGACACTTTTTGCTTTCTGCTTGCGCTGTGCTCATTCAAATAGAAACTTGTACTGACATCCATAACCAGAGAATAAAGCTCACTCAGTGTAATAAATCCGGCCAGCGGTCTGGCCCAGCGTTTCAAGCGAACGCAAAGGCCTGTTCTGGGCTGCGGACAGCGGTCACTGGGGGTGCAGCCAGACCTTCGGCAAGGGGGAGGGGGCACGTCATCCTCAGGGGGCCCCTCCCCCCAAACAAAAACAAAACAACAACCGCGAAATGGTATCTCCTCGGCGGATTTAGGCCTCTACATATAGTTTGCAGGGGCGCTAAATGATCGCAAAAAAAGTCCGACAGATCAATGTTGAACAGACCCCATGCGTAGATTGACTGATAAGTACGTAGTTTGACACAAAATAATTTGCAGCAACTGCCTCCCTTTGGCACCATGTGGAGTATTAACGTGCGCACCGACGTGGGGTGCGGATATCTGCCCTCCTGAAGTTTTCGTAAATATTGGGAAAACGGCGTGTGCAGCGCCGCCAAACTCAGCATAGCTATTCGGGCATCAATTATCCACATTGTGTGTATTTTGTTATCTCGAGTCATCTCAGGTCAGGTCAACAGTTCATGTTGTGACCCCACCTCCAAGCACGTTTTTGAAAGTTTGTGGTCGTGCCAAAGCCACTGTGATTGACCGAGCGGTTTCAAACTCACAGGCCTTAATTAGGCCATAAGTACCTACAATTAGTTTATCATGAATTTTAAATATCGGTGACCTAAGGTCAGATCGATTTCGTGACCTCATCATTATAAGTAAATATATAAAAATGAAAACACGTATAAATCCACAGTAAACGCTTAAATTTGACCAGTTTTCACCAGATACATTATTATCGTGCCGTATGCAAAAACCCAAGTCATATTTTTGTTGTGTGACCTCTACGAGGTCAACTAAGGTGACCCCGAGGTCACGCGTGGATTTTCTTCAATAACTCTTAGCCAAATCAAGGTAGAGTAATGGAGTTCTCAACATTGTGTTTGGCTCGTCGAGATGCGTTGATTGATGTAAAATTTGAACTTGACCTGACCTTGACCTGAGCACAGGTCATGTACATTTGGGGATATTACCCAACTAAGTCATGGTCATACGATATACTATTCGATGCGTCTCGACGAAAAAATACAATGGTGAAAACTGTAGGCATCACTGTATCATGCCTATCTCAAAAGTTATTCCCTAAAAACAATTCTGCAATTTTTTAGAATGTTTCAAGTTCGATGGCTTCCCCTGAGCTAACTATTGACCTAAGATGAAATCTGATGGAGCCTAAGTGACAAAAAAAAATGGACGTTCTTTCGCGCGTCTCTTTTTGTTTTCGAGATATAGACGGTTTTTGGTAAGGATACCATATATGGCCGAAATTTTACCTTTGTTGACCTCTGGTGACCTCAATAATGACCTGACCTAAAAAAATGACCTTAGTACTTTCATAATACCATGTTTCGAGCTATCTAGCGTTTTTATGTTTGTCATTATGTTGCATGTTTTTGTAATCTTAGAGGGCAGATATCCGCCCCCCCCCCCCCCCCCCAGTCGGTTCGAAGTTGGCGCGTACCCCGTCGGTGCGCGGGCTAACAATTGTAGTTGCACGCACAAGGCTCCTTGAAGGTGCCAGCAGCAACACAATGAAGTAGAGGCAACGCAAAACTTCGAGCCCTTAACATTTTACGTTGCCCCGATTGCTCACGTTTGTGACAAATTACATTGCAAATACATAAATTCGAGGTAATTCACTGACTTATAGACTATGGAATGTGGAGGCGCTTTACGCGAAACGATCCGTCATAAGTTTGCAAAGACAACTTCAGAAAACAGCAACGTATAAAACTTCAGTCGAACATTTTGAGCGCTCATGGGCTTATCAAGTAGCTTGTCTTAGTTTAAGGCCACTGGCAAATCCAGCAGGTGGCGAGGGGGAGGGGGGCAAAGAGGTCATGCCCCAAACCGCCCGAAATCGGCCACAAATTGACGCATTCACTGATTTTAAATGAATAACTAAGCAACTTAACCAAGGGAATGTTAACCATCAAAATTCAATACCAAACGAAATTCAATGGCTGACCTTGTACCGGCGCTGCCCAATCAGTGACCGGTCGGTTGCAAGTGGTGGGCGGAGTCAAGGGCGGGACTACAAAGCGACCGGACGTTAGCCTCTATCCGAGCTCGTATTGTGTTTAACATTATGAGTGAATGGAAAGTGCCCTAAATTTTCGTTTGACACTAACCAACTTGTATAATACAAATTAGCACAGGGCCTGAAAAGTCCATTGCGATAAATGTGTTCATACCATAGTTGATGCATTCAAAAGTTATCGCCGAAAATTAGGGTCCCAAGCGCACTGGCGGATCCAGGGGGGAGGGGGGGGGGCAACCAGGCCATGCCCTCCCCCCCATGTGGGATCCAGAGGGGGCCACGGGGCCATGCCCCCCCCCCAAACTACCTGAATTCGGCGCAAATTTGACACATTTCATGAGATAATATCAAATATAATCAATGTTTACTAAGGAAAGTTTGTTTTAAATCAGTTGCCGATGCACAAGCAACCGAAATCCGATGAGTTTTCAGAATTGTGTGAGACTTTTGGGGCTTTGTCCCCCCCCCCCCTCCAACTGACCCAAACCACCCATTTTGGATCCCCCCCCCAATTTTTTTTTTACAATTTATCGTAAAAGTTGACTTTGCAGCAATCAAAATCCAGCAATCCACAGTGAAAAACTGGAAAAATTTAAAAGCACGGCTCTTACCATCAAATAAGGGCTTAAAAAAGTTCAACTGGACGCGAAAATAGCGGCCAGCAAGCTGCCAGTCGGAATTGAAGCTCGAATAAACGTTTCCTTTTTACATGTAGGAAGAACACATGGTATCAATTTGGAATCCAGTCTACGCTCTATTTCGGCGCAAATGGTTGTCAAAAATGACGCGCTGCTTTTGTGGAAATAACTTTTCGGGACGCGTGACGGCGGTGTGTACAAAATTCATGTGTGATTCTCACGAAGGTCCCAATGGCAATTGTGAAATCAAAATAAAACAAACTATAGGTAGGTAGGTATGTACCTAGGTTGAGATAGGTACTTCTAGCTGAAACCTTATCAGAAGTATTTGCCCCCCTCCCGGATTTTCTCAATAACCTGACAACTATGATAGATATCAACGTGAAACTTTCAGTACCTTATCCTGCATCAAGTCTAAGTCTTCTCACCAACTTTAAATTAAATTGATATAGTCTTTTGGGAGATAATCACGTTTTAATGACGTCATGTCATGCCATTTTTTGTGGAAAAACGATAAATGTTTGAAAAACCGTAGAACATAGAGTGTTAAAGAAAATTGCAAATAAAAACGATAGAAGAAGGGAAATGACATTCTCTTCAAAATGGCTATCTCGGATTTTTGAATTCTCGGATTTGAAATTTGAAAAGTGAATTTCTTAAGCTCGAATACCAAAATAAGGTGGCCGGCCCAAATCCGCGAAGGGAAAAATTTTGCCAAAAAAAAAATGCCCCCCACGGAGAGAGGCTGGATCTGACAGTGCTTCCCACCGATCCCCCCCCCCCCCCCCACACACACACACACACACAAAACAAAACAAAAACGAAAAACGGCTGTCTCGGCCAGTGCCCAAGCGGTCTGCCGTTCACAGTTGAAGGCGAGTATAAGCCCTGAGGTCAGACAGGCGCCCCAGTGGCGATTAGGGGTCAGTACAGGTTATTCAGGCGCTAGACAGGACCCCCAGTGGCGATCATACACTCCAGAACCAGGCTGGGAGCTAACCAGGCTAAGGCAGTAGCCATTTGACCCCCAGACGAGGCAGGGCCCCGATGGCGCCCAGTGTCTATCAGGGATTACCATGACCAGGTGCTGACCGAGGGCCCCTCGGACCGACCAATCTAGGCCCCTTAGGAAGACCTAGGGCCCTTTTAGGCCGGCTGAGGGCTCCTTAGGCTGGCTGGGTTCCTTAGGCCGACCGGGGCCCCTCAGGCAAACCAAGAGCCCTAGGCCGACCGTGGGCCCCCATACGCCTAACAAAGGTCCCCTTAGGGCAACCGAGGGCACCCCCAGGCCGACCGAGGGCTCCCTCGGGCCGATTGAGGGCCCGTAAGTCCGAACAAAGACTCTCTTAAAGGAAATAGTTCACCTTCAACATGGGGTTTTGATCTGAAATAGCAGTTTTGTAGGCCGTGTTGAGAAATCTCTATCTGCAAGTTTTCTTGGCTGAAAAGACTCTCAAGCCGAAGATATTTGACTTTTTGGCGAAGGAATGCGGCGCATATATGATATACCGTACCGTCTGAAAGAGCCAGCTCTGCATGGAGCATGCGCAGACCAATAACACAAGCCATAAAATTAATAATTTACGACCTTCTGTCCTGAATTTGCGCGATTTAGGACTATTTTTGAAAAGATAAAGAAAATGTATTAAATCTAATAAAATTTCTCAGAACACGATTTTATTAGATTTTTTAAATACAATTTTGTCTTTTTCTCTTTTCAAAAATGGTCCTAAATCGCGCCAATTCAGGGCAGAAGGTTGTAAATTACCAATGTTATGGTGTGCGTTATTGGTCTGCGCATATTCCATGCAGAGCATCCAGGCTCTTTCAGACGGTACGGTATATCATATATGCGCCGCATTCCTTCGCCAAAAAGTCAAATATCTTCGGCTTGAGTCTTTTCAGCCAAGAAAACTTGCAGATAGGGATTTCTCAACACGGCCTACAAAACTGCTATTTCAGTTACAAACCCCATGTTGCAGGTGACCTATTTCCTTTCAGCCTGGTAAGCAGGTCCGTTTTGGGCCCTTCGGCCGCTCCGCCGCTTCCATATGGGCTGAGGGGCCGAGGGGCCGGAGGGCCCCTCGGACCAATGGGGGAGGGGGCACGTGCCCCCTGTGCCCCCCCCCCCCCCCCCCCTGGCTGCGCCCCTGGCGGTTACTCCGGCTCGACTGGCCTGCTATCGGAGTTTTTTTAGCTGGCCATGCATTTCTGTATTGTGTTTACTAATTTTGATAAGCTCTGGATTATCTATGACAGAAATGTTATGTCTTAGAAGTAATGTCAATATATGTCAAATCACCTAGTCAGCCAGTGTCGGTTGGAGCTGCCGCTCACCTTTGTCATGATCAAACGAACTTTTTTATCTCAAATAAGCGAAAAAAGAAACTAAAATGCCTGCGCCTTTTTACTCATTGAATTATTCACTCATTTCTCATTTCTTAGTCCAGTTGATATGTGTCAAGTGTTTTTGTCACTGGAAAGCATGATTTATATTCCTCAAAACGCTATTTATATTTGTTCATATTCATCCAACGTTCAGTAATGCATAACAGTACACTTTCCTTGCTGTCTCAGGAATAACTGCGACACACGTTAGTAATGTATGCGTCCAATCTAAAAGCAGCGCTAACGCGTTGTGCAGAACCCATTGGAGCTGCTCCGACGTTCACAATGACTTCGCTCTGCCTCGATTGCACTGTTTTGTTCCGCTGCCATCTGAGACAATGCTGTCATTCCGTGTTCGTACGGGCGTGAACCAGTGTGAGAAAAGTCCAGAAACCGTTTTCAATGCAGCTTCCTGCGAGAGCAGCCAAAGGGGGAATTTCAATGTGTCACCGGCAGTGCTCATCTGCAGTGAATTGAGACGATCGTCGTCTGAACGCGGCCTCAATCTGTCATCTCCTCAAACAATACAGCCGCGGGACGCCGTGCTGCGACCGCACCGACTGAATAGGCTGATAACAAGCGCAGAGAGGAAAATAGCTACAGTCTCAGAAATGTCAACATTTTCCAGTGAAGCAAGGCTTCAATGAATTCGTGGTAGACGGGGGTTCAGAGCAGCATTACCTTCTCTTGTCACATCCTCGAGTTCCGGAGTCTCTTCCGCTGACAAGGAACTGATTGGAAGTCGCTAATTAGGCTATTGAAGTGTTTTTTTTTCTCGGTCAATGCTGTACCGCCGAGCTATGATGTTTGATGGTACATCCTACCATTCACTCACTTGGGCAGTGGGCACCCTGGTCTGGTAAAAGTTATCCAATCCTTCACCTTCGTTTGTCGCTCTCCACTCTTCAATATTCGCTCTCGTTCTCCCCTTTCCGTTATTTGCGCTTTCTACCATCTATCCGCCCTGCGCAATCCATTAACTGCTCTTTACTCTTTGTTCTTCGTTTGCAGCTCTCTGCTCTGAAGCTCTCTGCTATCCGAATCGACCCGAGTAGTGTGATCATGCTATTTGCATTATTTCCTTCCTGGAGCATCTTCCTGGGACGGGGATGGGCCGCCGAGCATCACGTATGCGTCTTGTACTCCCAATAGGCTTCCGGCCGCTGCCGATCGCGTTAGCGCTGTACCCAGGAGGCCGATACCCGGAAACCGGCCTTCCTGCCCGGCCCCGATAGAGGCTAAGGAGCCAGCAGGTTTTTATCCAGAAAACGCCCTTCCTGCCGGTCTGTTATAGTGACTAATGATATTTACAGCGGCAGAAACGCGCAGCCACACATGCCAACAGACGAGAAGCAACTCTCCACCTCTGAAATATTGAGCAGTACCTACATATATTTTCTGAAGTAACAATGATACGATGCCCGAGGAACGACGTTTACTAATCATGCAGTACTAACATCTTCCATGAAAACATATATAAAAGACCGTGTATAAATGTATGTAAACCGCGTGTAAATGCTGAAAATGAATCTAGTCAACCATTTGTGTTGATTAACGTGTTAACATACATACGTGACCCCCAGAACATACATGGTCATATATTGGCGTCACAAACATGGCAACAGAGGTCAGGGGGCAGAGTTGCCGGTGACAGGAGAGGTCAGGGGGCAGAGTTGCCGGTGACAGGGGAGGTCAGGGAGCAGAATTGCCGGTGACAGGGGAGGTTAAGGGACATAAATGGTGTTTACATAGCAATTAAGTACTAGTGGAGGTTTGGCTACTAATAAAGGGAAGTTAAAGTTTCCCTTCGCCTCATTTGATCACAACTATGGCGCAGGTGCGTCAATTGATTGAATCGTGCGAGTATTCTATTCTATTTCTCTATTCTATATTCTATTTTCTATTTCTACTTTCCTTAACAAAAGTTGCTTAGTTTTCCTTCTACATCGGGAAATGTGAAAATTTGTGCCGATTTCAGGCGGTTTGGGAGGCCATTTGCCCCTAATGCTCCCCCCCCCCCCCTGGATCTGCCAATCACAGTGCCCTAATGTCAGACTTGTCATGCTATCAATTGTACTTGGCACTCCATTATTGTAAACACTGTGAAAAACATGTTATATTCGACATGAGAACAACTCTTTTAAGTTAAAAATCATACCTACTGCGAATTTGTCTCGCTCTACCTCCATAACTATTGTTTTGAACTAAACTTCGACGTATGCGCCATTTTTTGGAAGGGTGACAGCTCCAAATCCCGGTTTTAACTGAAGTTAGCTGCAGTAGTTAATGTATGAAATGCACATAAAAGATATACCAAAATAACAGCAACTCTGTATATACTCATATACTGATATACAACATTCAAACACTTACGGGAAACCTAGGCGCCGAGCACGGGTCACAGAAAACTCGCCGAGAAGAGTATCTAGGGCCTTGGCCGAGAAGTGCCGGTCGGCTGGAGAAGTGCTATCAACTGGAGTTGTTGCAGAAGTTGGCCGCCAGGGACCGCTAATGAGCCAGGGTGTTATGACGTCGCAAGCAAATAGTACTGCTAAATATTTATTTATTTATAAACAAATAAATAAATACACATTTAGCGTTAAATATTTAACTGTTACCATTTGCTTGCGACGTCATCACACCCCGCTCACTAGCGGTCCCTGGCGGCCAACTGCTGCAACAACTCCAGTTGATAGTGCTAGCCGGCCGGGCGTGCATCACAGAGTCGCATCACCGCCTTTTCCTCCCACACACAGCGCAAATCGAAATAGAGGATCACAGATATGGCACAGTACGGCCATCTCAAATGGCTGTAGGCTGCCATATATGGCTACTAACAAAGGGAAAGGGCGGTCATAATAATAAAATGAAGGGAATCTCAAAATGACGATTAAGGTGTTTTAAACAAATTTATCGCATAATTACCAACTTTTATGCGCTAAACCCATCCGGAAGACCAATTGGCATCGATTATTGTCTGTATTCCAGTGATTTCCACCCCAAAAAAGCACCCTACCAAATAGTAGACAATCCTCCACTAATCCTCCACTAATTTCTAACTGCTATGTAAACACCATTATAGTTGCCCGGTGACAGGAGAGGGCAGGGGTCAGATAGTTGCCGGTGACAGGAGAGGGCAGGGGTCAGATAGTTGCCGGTGACAGGAGAGGACAGGGGTCAGATAGTTGCCGGTGACAGGAGAGGTCAGAGCAGGGCCTGTTGCTGTGAGACCAGTGAATGTAATCTGAATCAGCACGGGTTGACGCAACAGGAGGGCGACGCAACAGATAGACTGCTGTAGTCTATCAGCAAAACTCAGCTTCGGATCAGCTTCGCCACTCACGCGACCAACTGTTAGGCAGATGCGCTTTAGAGAAGTGTCTAAAGAAGTACGACACTTTTAGAAGGAAACGATTGACGGTCAATATCCTTAACCCTATTTGTAACAGGGGGGGGGGGCGAATTCCGCCCCCCCCCCCCCCCCCTCATGTTTTTTGCAGATATCTACAGAACGGCTGAGAACATGCCCATTACATTTTTGGACTTTTCCTAGAATTGAACTCCGCATTTGGTGTCAAAATTTTGAGTTCTTAGCCTGAACAGAGGCGGTTCCAGGGCACGGTTTTGGGAGGGTTCGGCGGCGACATTTGTCGATAATACGGAAATGCGACCTTCACGGTTTCTTCCTAACTGCCTCAAGTATGAAGGAGTTACATCGGTTTACGGTGATTGCAACAAGTGAAAATTAGTTGATGTTAATGAAATATCATAAAAATTGCATGGCAGAGGCGGTTTCAGGGGCTTGAAAGGGGGGGGGGGTTCCAGGAAGTATTCGACGCTTGGCGGGAAGCCAATAGAGCAATGTAAGGAGCATGTATAGCTATCAAGATGTAAAAGATAGTTTCTCCTTCCATTATTTGTATAATTTATTACATATAGAGTTGCAGGGGCGTGTCAGACTCATGAGAAGGGGGAGACTGGCATGGTGATGACGATATGCCAGCGATTACGGCGCAATAGACGGTTAACTTATAATGATATATGCACATATGAGGCCAAGAGAGGGATTTTTTGCAGAGGCGCGCTCAGAAATGGAAGAAAGGGGGTCATATTATTGCAAGGAAACTAAGATGCACGGGCCTACAATGACATAACATACTGCAGTTTTCGGATGAAACACCCACCACAGGGTACTCTACTAACGATTATGAGATAATAGGTGAGTCCAGGTAGGGTTAAAAGGGGGGTAAGCAATGTGAATTGAAGTTGTAAGTGAAATAGTCACTGTTGACTAGTTAGTATCATAATAGCGGATAATATACTTATCAAAAGGTCTTGCGCTTCCCCAGTTTAGATCCTGGATGCGCCTATGATGAAGTACAATATGCAAAAAGGAACTATCTACGATCAGTAACATATTTATAGTGCTGGGTAGCAACAAGCCTGCGGTTAATATTTTTTCTTCCTATTTTACCTCCCTTGTTCACTAACCTGGTACCGCCTATGGCAAAAAAAGAAGATTTATAACTGTTTTGTCTAATGTCACAATGACATACCATTTCATTTTTTTTTTTTTTTAAACACATAAAAAATAGTTTTATTCCGCATTTACTTCACCCCATATTGAGTGACCTGCACACGGCTATGATTTTTTATTTTTCAAAAGTCATTGCCATATATCAATCTCCAATTAAATCTCTATCGATTCCCATTAGTTGTGTTAAAATAAGTTTATAAACATGACAGCTGTGTTGGATCACATATACCACTAAAATTTGTGGTTTTTGCCCCCCACCATGTGTGGTAGGGCGTATCCCCCCAGTGGATACGCCCTATCAATTTTTTTTTTTTTTTAGAAATGTAGATCATGTTGAGGGGAACCAAACGCCGTTTATTTTTTTTTTAATCGGACGGGAAGATCTCGAGATATCCGGGGGCGGAATCCGCCCCCCCCCCCCTGTTACAAATAGGGGTAGCCAGGAGCCTGTTACAAATAGGGTTAAAGGGAATGTTTCACCTTTCTGAAAGTTGTCAAATATACGCTGGTTAAAGTCGAAAATATGAATTAAGTGCTGCTGAAAACGATGGTGATATTTGTCTCTCTCGAAAAGTCACTTAACTTTATACAAATTCAGTTTCTAAATTTAGGGTGATGACGTCATTATTGAGCAATAGAGTGCTATAGAGAAACCTTTAGCTGCCAAATATATGCCACAATCGTTTCAGACAATTCTGGTGATTTAAATACAAACATTGTGGAACTGTGTCTTCTCCCGCACTGAACACAATGACGAGTGCGAGGCATTGCGATAGCTCAATGTTTATTTTATTAAAAACAAAACAATCAAGCCATAACTGAGACTTCAAACAACACGAACAACTTCAATTTGGACCGCAACCTATCGCGTTGGACGTTGTTTACATCGTACTCGGTAATCCAGCCAAGATTCGAGAAATACAGGTCGTCTGTTTTCCAGGACCAACAATCTTGAAGTGGCTCTCAGCCAATCAGCGGCGGCATTGCCGCTGACCCCATTTCGAAAATTCGAAATTCAATTGCTTAAAAACGAGAGAAAAAATTGGGAAAATGACCTTAATAATTTAGACATTTCAATAACGGCCAAATATAATGGCTATCTCAGTTCAAAACCAATACAAAAGTGAAACATTCCCTTTAAGTGTTCTCCATATTTTGTAATTCGAGTCTTATATGTCTTGTTCGGATAATGGATCATGTTTGAAAATGTTTACACTTCTTTCGAGCCAGTGTTTACAGACTCGTTTGAGTCAGTTTTCACGCTCCTGTAGATGCCGCTCAGGGAATAGTGACAAATGAGTCTTAACGTCCAATTTAATATTTTTGAAGACAGATGGTGTTCCAAACCGTCGTGTTCAAATGTGGAATTAAACGAAGGGTTAATTTGAGCGTTTGTTGGAATATAATTAAGAAAGCAAACTACTGGTCAACCGTCAAGCTGCAAAGTAGAGATGATCATAAAACGTAGGTGACACATCCTGATCTGTATGGATGGAGATGTGATATTATTGTAAATTTATGACACTCAGATTTTATATTGATTAAAACTAAGTGTTGATTCGAGTCTTCTAACGACTCCTAAAATTCTGGCTAACGTGGTAAAGCAAACGACACCGTATCCCCAGCCAGTCTTTTGATCGACGTTCCCTTTGACCCCTGGCCACATTGTTGACGGTAAGTGCTGCTTGCTGTCAGGAAGGGGAACACTGCATCCCGGTCCCACTGTGACGCACAATGCCCAGATTGGAGGGGAACGGTGTTTTGTCGCCGGACCAGACTCCCACCGCCTGCAGACCTAGCTCTGAATGCTGCCGAGGACTAGACCGCACACGGCACGCCGTCCCTGTCGGAGCATCTCCAATGCCTCCGTGATCTATCGCCCGAGAGAGCCTCACGGTCTGATAGGGAGTCTCACGGTCTGAGAGAGAGTCTCACGGTCTGAGAGGGAGTCTCACGGTCTGAGAGGGAGTCTCACGGTCTGAGAGGGAGTCTCACGGTCTGAGAGGGAGTCTCACGGTCTGAGAGGGAGTATCGCGGTCTGAGAGGGAGTCTCACGGTCTGAGAGGGAGTCTCACGGTCTGAGAGGGAGTCTCACGGTCTGAGAGGGAGAGTCTCACGGTATGAGAGGGAGTATCACGGTCTGAGAGGGAGTCTCACGGTCTGAGAGGGAGTATCACGGTCTGAGAGGGAGTCTCACGGTCTGAGAGGGAGTCTCACGGTCTGAGAGGGAGTCTCACGGTCTGAGAGGGAGTCTCACGGTCTGAGAGGGAGTCCCACGGTCTGAGAGAGAGTCTCACGGTCTGAGAGGGAGTCTCACGGTCTGAGAGGGAGTCTCACGGTCTGAGAGGGAGTCTCGCGGTCTGAGAGGGAGTCTCACGGTCTGAGAGGGAGTCTCACGGTCTGAGAGGGAGTATCACGGTCTGAGAGGGAGTCTCACGGTCTGAGAGAGAGGCTCACGGTCTGAGAGGGAGTCTCACGGTCTGAGAGGGAGTCTCACGGTCTGAGAGGGAGTCTCACGGTCTGATAGAGAGTCTCACGGTCGAGAGTCTCACGGTCTCACGGTCACGGTCTCACGGTCTGAGAGGGAGTCTCACGGTCTGAGAGGGAGTCTCACGGCCCGAGAGGGAGTCTCACGGTCTGAGAGGGAGTCTCACGGTCTGAGAGGGAGTCTCACGGTCTGATAGAGAGTCTCATGGTCTGAGAGGGAGTCTCACGGTCTGAGAGGGAGTCTCACGGTCTGAGAGGGAGTCTCACGGTCTGAGAGGGAGTCTCACGGTCTGAGAGGGAGTCTCACGGTCTGAGAGGGAGTTTCGCGGTCTGAGAGGGAGTCTCACGGTCTGAGAGGGAGTCTCACGGTCTGAGAGGGAGTCTCACGGTCTGAGAGGGAGTCTCACGGTCTGAGAGGGAGTATCACGGTCTGAGAGGGAGTCTCACGGTCTGAGAGGGAGTCTCACGGTCTGAGAGGGAGTCGCACGGTCTGAGAGGGAGTCGCACGGTCTGAGAGGGAGTATCACGGTCTGAGAGGAAGTCTCACGGTCTGAGAGAGAGAGTCTCACGGTCTGAGAGGGAGTCTCACGGTCTGAGAGGGAGTCTCACGGTCTGAGAGGGAGTCTCACGGTCTGATAGAGAGTCTCACGGTCTGAGAGGGAGTCTCACGGTCTGAGAGGGAGTCTCACGGTCCGAGAGGGAGTCTCACGGTCTGAGAGGGAGTCTCACGGTCTGAGAGGGAGTCCCACGGTCTGAGAGGGAGTCTAACGGTCTGAGAGGGAGTCTCACGGTCTGATAGAGAGTCTCATGGTCTGAGAGGGAGTCTCACGGTCTGAGAGGGAGTCTCACGGTCTGAGAGGGCGTCTCACGGTCTGAGAGGGAGTCTCACGGTCTGAGAGGGAGTCTCATGGTCTGAGAGGGAGTCTCGCGGTCTGAGAGGGAGTCTCACGGTCTGAGAGGGAGTCTCACGGTCTGAGAGGGAGAGTCTCACGGTATGAGAGGGAGTCTCACGGTCTGAGAGGGAGTCTCACGGTCTGAGAGGGAGTCTCACGGTCTGATAGGGAGTCTCACGGTCTGAGAGGGAGTCTCACGGTCTGAGAGGGAGTCTCACGGTCTGAGAAGGAGTCTCACGGTCTGAGAGGGAGTCTCACGGTCTGAGAGGGAGAGTCTCACGGTATGAGAGGGAGTCTCACGGTCTGAGAGGGAGTCTCACGGTCTGAGAGGGAGTCTCGCGGTCTGAGAGGGAGTCTTACGGTCTGAGAGGGAGTCTCACGGTCTGAGAGGGAGTATCACGGTCTGAGAGGGAGTCTCACGGTCTGAGAGGGAGTCTCACGGTCTGAGAGGGAGTCTCACGGTCTGATAGAGAGTCTCACGGTCGAGAGTCTCACGGTCTCACGGTCACGGTCTCACGGTCTGAGAGGGAGTCTCACGGTCTGAGAGGGAGTCTCACGGTCCGAGAGGGAGTCTCACGGTCTGAGAGGGAGTCTCACGGTCTGAGAGGGAGTCTCACGGTCTGATAGAGAGTCTCATGGTCTGAGAGGGAGTCTCACGGTCTGAGAGGGAGTCTCACGGTCTGAGAGGGAGTCTCACGGTCTGAGAGGGAGTCTCACGGTCTGAGAGGGAGTATCACGGTCTGAGAGGGAGTCTCACGGTCTGAGAGGGAGTCTCACGGTCTGAGAGGGAGTCTCACGGTCTGAGAGGGAGTCGCACGGTCTGAGAGGGAGTATCACGGTCTGAGAGGGAGTCTCACGGTCTGAGAGGGAGTCTCACGGTCTGAGAGGGAGTCTCACGGTCTGATAGAGAGTCTCACGGTCTGAGAGGGAGTGTTACGGTCTGAGAGGGAGTCTCACGGTCTGAGAGGGAGTCTCACGGTCTGAGATGGAGTCCACGGTCTGAGAGGGAGTCCCACGGTCTGAGAGAGAGTCTCACGATCTGAGAGGGAGTCTCACGGTCTGAGAGGGAGTCTCACGGTCTGAGAGGGAGTCTCACGGTCTGTGAGGGAGTCTCACGGTCTGAGAGGGAGTCTCACGGTGGTCTGAGAGGGAGTCTCACGGTCTGAGAGGGAGTCTCACGGTCTGAGAGGGAGTCTCACGGTCTGAGAGGGAGTCTCACGGTCTGAGAAGGAGTATCACGGTCTGATAGAGAGTCTCACGGTCTGAGAGGGAGTCTCACGGTCTGAGAGGGAGTCTCACGGTATGAAAGGGAGTCTCACGGTCTGGAGGAGTCTCACGGTCTGAGAGGGAGTCCCACGGTCTGAGAGGGAGTCTCACGGTCTGAGAGGGAGTCTCACTGTCTGAGACGGAGTCTCACGGTCTGAGAGGGAGTCTCACGGTCTGTGAGGGAGTCCCACGGTCTGAGAGGGAGTGTCACGGTCTGAGAGGGAGTCTCACGGTCTGAGAGGGAGTCTCACGGTCTGAGAGGGAGTCTCACGGTCTGAGAGGGAGTCTCACGGTCTGAGAGAATATCATGGCCGAAGAGAATCTCACGATCTGAGAACAACATATAGTCTGAGAAAATATATCGGTCAGAGAAGAGCTCACGCTCTGAGAGAATCTCACGGTCTGAGATAATCTCACGGTCTGAGAAAATATCACGGTCTGAGATAATCTCACGGTCTGAGAGAATCTCACGGTCTGAGAGTATCTCAGTGTCTGAGAGAATCTCACGGTCTGAGAGAATCTCACGGTCTGAGAGAATCCCACGGTCTGAGATAATCTCACGGTCTGAGATAATCTCACGGTCTGAGATAATCTCACGGTCTGAGAGAATCTCACGGTCTGAGAGTACCTCAGGGTCTGAGAGAATCTCACGGTCTGAGAAAATATCACGGTCTGAGATAATCTCACGGTCTGAGAGAATCTCACGGTCTGAGAGAATCTCACGGTCTGAGGGAATATCACGGTCTGAGAGTACCTTACGGTCTGAGAGAATCTCACGGTTTGAGACAATCTCACGGTCTGAGGGAATCTCACGGTCTGAGAGTACCTCACGGTCTGAGAGAATCTCACGGACTGAGGGAATCTCATGGTCTGAGAGAATCTCACGGTCTGAGATAATATCACGATCTGACAGAATAACAAGCTCTGAGAGAAGCTCTTGGTCTGAGAGCACCTCACGGTCTGAGAGGAACGCATGGTCTGAGTGAAGCTCGCGGTCTGAGAAGAGCTCACCGTCTGAGAGGACATTAGGCTCTGAGAAGAGCTCACCGTCTGAGAGGACCCTAGGCTCTGAGAAAAGCTCGCAGTCTGCAGAGAAGCTCATGGTCTGAGAGTCCCACACCGCAACTTTTTCCCAGTATGAGAATCCCACACCGCAACCCTTTCCCAGTATGAGAATCCCACACCGCAATCCTTTCCCAGTATGAGAGTCCCACACCGCAACCCTTTCCCAGTATGAGAATCCCACACCGCAACCCTTTCCCAGTATGAGAATCCCACACCGCAACCCTTTCCCAGTATGAGAGTCCCACACCGCAACCCTTTCCCAGTATGAGAGTCCCACACCGCAACCCTTTCCCAGTATGAGAGTCCCACACCGCAACCCTTTCCCAGTATGAGAGTCCCACACCGCAACCCTTTCCCAGTATGAGAATCCCACACCGCAACCCTTTCCCAGTATGAGAATCCCACACCGCAACCCTTTCCCAGTATGAGAGTCCCACACCGCAACCCTTTCCCAGTATGAGAGTCCCACACCGCAACCCTTTCCCAGTATGAGAGTCCCACACCGCAACCCTTTCCCAGTATGAGAGTCCCACACCGCAACCCTTTCCCAGTATGAGAGTCCCACACCGCAACCCTTTCCCAGTATGAGAGTCCCACACCGCAACCCTTTCCCAGTATGAGAGTCCCACACCGCAACCCTTTCCCAGTATGAGAGTCCCCCACCCCGTGGAACCTTAAAGGAAAATATTCACCTTTGCATTTTGTTAGCAATTTTGTAGGCTTCCGTTATGGTATAACAATGATGTTATTTAAATTTAAGAATTAAATATAATGATTCCCTAATTCAAAGTTGGAAGTTCATGATCGGTGTTTTCCCTCCACTAACGAAACCCTACATATACCCCGACGACCCGAAACCCGCTTTTGTATCAATCTGTTCAACGTTGAATATGGGTGTATATCAACAAATCGCATACACTACATAGCATGACCGGCGGAGGCGAGGGGGACGGGGGGCGCGTCCCCCCCCCCCCCCCCCCCCCCAACATTTTCGGATTTAACATTACGCCTATGGGCGTTGCATGGAAGGAATCGACTTCAAAGTGCTTCCGTCCCCCCCCCCCCCCCAACTTTCGGAAGGTGGCGCCGCCCTTGCTAAATAGGTCGCCGTCCGGGGCCAAGCAAAACTGCCGATTTCAATGCACTTCTTTCAAATGCTTGTTGATTGTTAATACAAGTTTGGCACATATTCGAAAAAGATAGAGTGCAGAAAACATATTGCATACCTTCATGATCATGATAAATAACAATGCGTAGGGAGGCTAATTTACTGAATTCGTTTCCGAGTACTTGCTGAGTACCGACCGTTAAAAGCACGGATCGCTTATTAACTATAACTTGAAATATCTTTCTGTAGGAATGTTTAGATGCAAAATGTGATCAATTTACAATATATTTTGGTCTCGTCTATCGATTTCAAGTAATAACTCCATTTTTGTGGAAAAATGTGAATATTTCCCTTTAACTCTGTTCGAGACATGCAGATGATATGTGACCCTGATCCACTCCTCTCCAGCCCTGGACACGGCTCCCCGGAAGAGAAGACCCCTCTCCCGCCAGACAGCGTCAGCCAATGGGGTATGTCAGCAAAATTTCCGCCACCAGGGCGGCCGGCGGCGCTGTACGCAATGTGACCCAAACGGCGATCGCCGCCATTGGCAACAATGTATTAAGTCACGGTTTGAGGGTGGCTCTAAAAATAGTTACGATGGAAAATGCTAAAGGCTCACGTCTCATGTGGTTCGCTGAAGCTTTCGGAGTTGAATGCTGCCATTTTTTATGATATCAATAATTGGGGTTGCACAAAATCGCGGAAGTCAACCATGCGTGGCGAACCGCCGTAAGGGCGAGCGGCCCATCCAGCCTAAGCGGACGATAAACCATATCGACTCGCCACGGCAGCCGTCGTCGGGGCTGCGGGCTGCAGCTCCTGGACGGGCAATCTTTGTACCCACCGTGGCTTCCGGCCAAACAACAACAAAATATTGGTGGCAAAACAACAATACATTTGATTACGAGCGAGCGCGAAGCGCTCGCTCGTCCTTCCGTGGTGTATGGGGAAAATATGATTATGAGCGGCCCGGCCCGACCCGCCCGTGGCGACGCTTTTGAGAAGCTCATATCTCTGCAACCCTACGTCCGATTGACAAGCGAACTTCTTTGCTTAGCAGCCCCATCTAAACTACCCTGTTTGAGACCAGTGTCGACTCATGTGGGTAACTACCACTGCGCGTGGCGCGTGCCGCGTGAGGGGTGTTGAAAAGTATTTGCTCGCAATAACTCCGCAACGGCTGCACTGAAAACCTGTTTTACTCTAGGCAAGAGTAAATCGAGAGTCGTGCTCAAAACGACTATGGCGTTACTCTAGTGTCACACTGAAAGTACTCATCTCGGACTCCTTACTCGCCATTTACTACCCAAAAAACACTTAAAGGGAATAATACACCTTGGGAAAAGTACGTGGAATGATGGAAAAGAGTGTTCTGATTACGGTTCTGGCATTCGTTTTTGCGAGAAAAAAAGTAGCACTTTGTCATAATTGCAAAATATTGATATTAATACATATGACGTCACAATAATCTTGCGTCACCAAAATGAGTTGTGACGTCATACCGGCAAAAGCCTATCCTTGAATCAGAATATGTAAGCAACACTAACAACCTCATTCGCTGGGTCGCGACTCGCGAGTATATTGGTTGTGATTGAAAAAGTGTGAATGTTTACACTATGGCCTTGTATGAGTAGAGTTGGAGTGGCGTTGCGTGAACACATACATATAATGTTCATGTGCATAAATAAATGTGATATACCTACCCACAAATGTGCTTATATGTGTGTTCATCGGTATGTGGATGTAAATAAGTATTGCAGCTACCGGTACTAGCCACCCATCAAAAGGTGTGCCTTTTGAAGACGAGTGTGGACATTATTTTGAATTGGAAATCCAATTAAAATTGACAAAGTTATAGCCAATAATATTTCGAGCTAAGCGGCACTTCAACGTAAACAATAAACAAACTTTGTCAAAATTGAATCAATATATTGCATTGACACCGACCAGCCACCAATCAACCAATGCGGCTTATCACTAAGCATCTATTGGTAATGTTCAATTGGAAATCGGTTCACAATTGACAGAGGTAATTACTTAAACCTGTAACCACAGGCAGAATGTACCCCTAATGTATCGCAGTTACAGGTGCATGTGCTTCTATTGCGGAGAATGTTGCAGCTACACTCACAAAATCGCTACACACGACCCGGGTGTTAACTCCTACCACGGGGGTTAATTTGGAAATTTACTCATGCATGGGGTGTAATTGTTGAGGCTTCGCTATCCACCCTCATGGCAAACACCTACGTGGTGTGTCAGTGCCGACCACCATCGCATCGTGTGTTCAATACCCACAGTTAAGGTCTTCACGGACACCTGCCCGCTGTGTTGATGTTCAATGCACACATGCGTCATGTGTCCGCTCACCGCCAGCTCAGGTATCCATCGACATCTCCCATGTACACACCGATGTGTGGCGGCCTGCGCAGGGGGCCGCTAGCTGCGCGCGCACACTTTTCAAACGCATGCCGGCCGGCGGCGGCCAGCCGGCCTCGGCTCAGTAGCCCAGTGACCTTGGCCGAGTGCGTGCGTCGACCGTTGTCAGTGTTCAAGTTACCGTTGAGTTGCGAAAGGCTGTTAATCGTGCGTCGTTTCGGAGTTATAAGTACCTAATTGTGAGTTGGGAGTGTCCAATTCGTGCGTTCTTTTGATCTTATAAATGTGGTTAGTTGTGAATTTGTGATCGAGAAACATTACATATGATGGCATTTGTGACGGGAGGGTATGTTTCATGCCCTCCCGTCACAACAAAGTATTGCGTATCCGGTTGCAGCTGCACCGATCGGAGAAATAAAGTTTCTAAAAACATATGAATATATGTAGCTGACTGTTGATCTTTAGTAACTATGATAATGTATGAGTATGTTTGATGATGATTATTTGTGACGTTGATGCTGATACATTGATCTGTTCATAATAATTCACGTTTTTGTTGTTACTACAACGGTTTTGCACGGAAATGTTCCTATTATTAGTTGCTCGGATTGGGAAGGTTGGCGCAAGTGGTCAGAGTCAGGTCAGAGTGCTCAGATTGGCATGAGTCTTGCGAGTTGCGACACGTCTCTGAGCCGGCGGCCGCCATGCGTCAGCGTCACGACACCCCAAGCAGCGGCGACCGTTACACCTCTCTCAATGGTAAACGAACTCCCGCGACACGCCCGGCTGAGGCGTCAATCGACACCCCCGCATGAGTATTGCGACACCTCGACACCCCATGCAGCGGTGACATTACGCCTCTCCCAGTGGTAAACGAACTCCCGCGACACGCCCGGCTGAGGCGTCAATCGACACCCCCGCATGAGTATTGCGACACCTCGACACCCCATGCAGCGGATGTCAAGGGTGTTCCGTTAAACCTATACACCCCATGCAGCGGCGATCACGGTTGTTCCGGTACACCTCTCTGAGTGCTAAACAAAACACCTTCCAGGCGACGTATTTTAGGTTGTGTGGGCATCACACGGGCTAGGGGTGTCGACACTCTGCGCGGGTGTTGATTTTTTTTGTGAGTGTACCGGTACGAGCCATCCTTCAAAAGGTGTGCCTTTTCAAGACGAGAGTGGACATTATTTTCAATTGGAAATCCAATGAGAATTGACAAAGTTATGACCAATAATATTTCTAGCTCATGAACACATGATGCGTTTCGGTGGCAGCCGGTCCAAATAACGAAAACGTTGTTCTATTACCCTGGCGAGAACGAAGTGCGGTAGGAATACTAATGACGTATGCGAAACGTCACAAGATTTGTCCCTTTAAAATATGACCAAATATACCCAACGGTTTTTGCGTTGAAACTCAGCAACTAGGTCGTTTTGGAAGGAACAGATTCAGATTTGGAGATTTCTCAGTACTCCCGACAATCTGGCTATCTCAGTTAAAAACTAATGTTAAAGGTGTACACTGTACTACTTACTCCCTTTAAGTTACTCTATGATTACCCAAACATCACACTGTTTAGGTAAACAACCCCTGAGGCCTGAATACTCACCATTTACCCATTCAATACTCTAAAGTTACCCTCAAAGAAACTCGTTGTACCCAGATATTACTCTGCATATGCTCTTAACGAACATGCCTCTCCATTAGCCCACACATAACTCTGACTGGACACTCTTTGGTTACACTTTGGACACTCTTTGGTTACACTTTGGACACTCTGTGGTTACTCTTTGGACACTCTTTGGTTACTCTTTGGACACTCTTTGGTTACACTTTGGACACTCTGTGGTTACTCTTTGGACACTCTTTGGTTACACTTTGGACACTCTGTGGTTACTCTTTGGACACTCTTTGGTTACACTTTGGACACTCTGTGGTTTCTCTTTGGACACTCTTTGGTTACACTTTGGACACTCTTTGGTTACACTTTGGACACTCTTTGGTTACACTTTGGACACTCTTTGGTCACTCTTTGGACACTCTTTGGTTACACTTTGGACACTCTGTGGTTACTCTTTGGACACTCTTTGGTTACACTTTGGACACTCTTTGGTTACACTTTGAACACTCTTTGGTTACACTTTGGACACTCTTTGGTTACACTTTGGACACTCTTTGGTCACTCTTTGGGTACTCTTCATTTACACTATGGATACTCTGTTCGTCTCCTTCCGAACTATTCATTTACTCTATGGTTACTCTCCGAATACCTTTATCTCCTTCTCGTGCAACTGTCAAGATACAGCTTTTAAAAACTTGCATTAACAATGAAAGCATATCTACAGGAAAATTACATATTTTGCCACATGTTTATTTACAAAAAGCATGCACAACAATGCACATTTCACAACTTAAGCATGTCGGAACATAAATACGGTGGAAGCTACGGCGCAAATGTCGGTGGCCAACTGGGACACAGCATGAAGATACAGCCGGCAACAGCGTAATGGCACAGCAGAAAGCCAATCACATAACGGTACGGACATGCGTCATGTCTTAGCTGCACGAAGAAGTCCTTGATCCCTAAACAGTTGACATATCCTCGGCTAGAGCAGCGCGCAGTTCTTTTTCACAGCCTCAATCGCCGAATTCATTGGGAATGCTCATGATGATAAAAGCTTCTACAAAGTATTGCAGGTTTCGGAGCAGGCGAGTCACTTTCAGGTTGAGTACATACTATGACGATGAGGAGGATGACACTCTCCAGAGACACAGTGGTAGCGACTTGGATGTTTTCCACGATAGTTGCGTAGCCCGACTTTCCTTGTACAATCGCGGCCGCGCCAGTCAGGCTCATCGGTGACCAGCGCTGAAGACTAGCCTGATGCTCACACTGATGTTCACATATGCTGTTCACTAATGTTCACACCACAACACTTTGCAAGCCGCAATATCGTTCTTGAAACCGAAGGAAACAAGTACATTATCTCCTAATATTCACTAGTACCTCACTGCACCACCGTCCACCATTCACTGTTCACAACGGCTCACAACATGGCGTCTGAATGACACGTTTCAACACGTTTCTGCTTGCCGTCAGAGTGTCTCAATAGTATTTTACAATGTAACTGACGTGTTAAGACGGAGTATGTGGAGGGTAAATCCAAGTCGTGTAAAGAGTAACAACAAGATTGGTATGGGGTAACAGTAGCGTATCCCAAGAGTAACGTATGTGTATTTTCATAGTAAGTCGAGGGAATAATGCTTACTCTGCGTTTACGCGTTTACGCGCCGGTTAGTGTATATGCTGGGTACATGGAGGGTACATGGAGGGTACATGGAGCCTGGAGGGTACATGGAGGGTAGATGGGGTTCCATCAGCTGGAGTTACGGGTAGGTTAGGAGTAACTGAAGAGTACTGTGAGAGTATGAGATGTAAGTAGAGTAAATGAAGAGTGAAAAAGATTTGCAGTGTGGGGAGATTATGTGCAAATTTCGTGTGTGGTTAGGGACCCCTCAGCCGCCACTTTCACACAACTCAGGGGTGGGTGACTGCACGTGCGCACATGCACACTCCTTTCTATATCTCAGGAACGGTTGAGCCGATTGTGTTCAAATTTGGTGTGTGGTTAGGGACCTCTCATCCGCCAGTTTCCCACAAGTCAGGGGTGTGTGCCTCTACACGTGCGCACGTGCACACCCCTATTCTGTATCTCAGGAACGGCTGAACCGATTGTGTTCAAATTTGATGTGTGGTTAGGGACCTCTCAGCCGCCGCCTTTCCACAAGTCAGGGGTGAATAGGGGTGTGCACGTGCGCACGTGCACACCCCTATTCTATATCTCTGGAACGGCTGAGCCAATTGTGTTCAAATTTGGTGTGTGGTTAGAGACCTCTCAGCCCCCACTTTCCACAAGTCAAAAGTGGATGCCTCTGCATGTGCGCACGTGCGCACGTGCGCATCTTTTTTTGCATCTCAGAAACTACTTGCCCGCTGGAGTTAAAATTCCCCATACATTTCCTTCGCGCTCGATCGTTCATCGCCAACTACGGCGCCTTACTGGTTGTTAAACTCATAAACATTCATTTATTCAATACAAAATATGGAAGAAAAGCTTTCACTGTACATTAATTGCGATGTCACCACAGATGGAACTTACTGTGTGAAACACACCTAAAAAACATAGGTATTCACCTTCGATTGAGCAGAACATCGTATTGTCGACACCCACTTATGATATCCTGCTGGAGCAGCACAGACCGCCATCCTCTCCAGAAACAAAAATGAGGAAAATACCAAAACTTTCATATCAAATACAGCAGGACCAACGACTTGCTAAGTGCGGTGGCATATGGTCTAATTTTATTCCCTGCTCAGTGCCACTCCTTCAGCTCCTCTCGTTCCTTCTGCGCCGCCTGCACCATCGCTCATTCCCATCGTCATCCTGTGTGGCCTTGATCGTATGATAAATATAAATAATGACTGTAGTAAACTAAAATACTGCCGTTCACCCAAGCCGCAGCCATTGCCACCGAATACGACGGCCGCGGCGAGACGACATGGTCGATCGCCCGCTGGGGCCGGACCTTTATGACGGCTCGCCGCGCATGGTTGACTTCGAGGCGATTTTGTGTAACCTCAATTATTGATATTATAAAAATGGCAGCAGTCAACCCAGAAAGCTTCAGCGAACCACATGAGCCGTGACCCTTTAGCATTTTCCATCGTAACTATTTTTAGAGCCACCCTCAAACAGTGACTTAACCCGCGCACTGCAGGGGGTTTGCGCCGAACACGAACTGCAGGGGGGTTGATTTCCGCCCCCGTGAGATCTCGAAAACTACGCCACGTAGCGACAAGCGGAAAACGGCGTTTGATAGCTTGATACAAGTTCTATCGAAAGTAATCAGTATTTGTTTAGGTCAGTACAAAATTGAGGTCCCAGAGGTCATCAAAGGTCAAATTTTCCATTTTTTTCCTGTTTTAGGACTTCGCTATAGAAATTCCCATATATCTCGGGAACTATGCTAGCTAGAAACAAACGGGAAAAGGCGATCGCCAGCTATTGCAATTTGCAATCGACTACGCGTCCTCGAATTTGATCTGGAGTCAATATTTGAGACTCCAGACTCCAGAGGTCAAAAATGGGGATTTTTTTGTTTGTTGCAAAACCGTGTTTCGCTAATAACTTTTATCCTAATGAAGCTAACGAAAAACTGTTTACGCCATTGTGTTTTTCTCGTCAAGGCACTTTGAATGATATACATGGTGACCTTTTAAAGTCACTTTTAAATTTGACAACAGGTCATGTGACCTTGACCTGAGGTAAAGACCCAAGTAGGTCATTTTGCATATAGGAAGACGTATCTCGACCAGACAAACACATTTCTGTCGGTTTTATCCCGCGCACTGCAGGGGGGGGGGTTGATTTATCACCCCCCCCCCCCCACCCCCAACCCCCCCCCCCCCCCCCCCCCACCCCCTCAGGTTTTTCAAAGATAGCGAAAAAACGGCGGCACGCAGCGCCGCCAGGTTTTCGCGCACCTGTCAGGACATCAATTGCGCACACTTTGAGAAACAAAATATCCTCGGGTCATCTCAGGTCAGGTCACCAGACCAGATCAAGTGACCCCACCTCGAAAAATGTTTGCAGTTGTGCCAAAGCCAGAGTTTTTCACCGATCAGTTTGAAACTTACAGGATGTCATGAGGGCATAAGTACTTACAATTCGTGTATCTCGGAATTTTGATATCGGTGACCTAAGGTCAGGTCAATTTCGTAGCCTCCCCCTTCCCCCTGTTACAAATAGGGGTAGCCAGGAGCCTGTTACAAATAGGGTTAAAGGAGGGGAAATATAAAAATGCTAAGGATATGCATGATATTAGTCCAATTACTTCTGGATCATGTTTTTATAGGATATTCTTGATGATCCAAGTGTAAGTTTTGTTCAGTGACCCCTATTGGGTCATTTGAGGTCATGCGAGGTCACCATCATTTTTTTGTCAATAACTTCCGACATAATGAAGATAGAGGAGTGAAACAGACAGCAATGTGTTTGTCTCGTCGAGACACGTCTTCCCATATGCAACATGTCATACTTGGGTCACCACTTGACCTTGACCTGAGGTCAAATTTTAAAGTTGACTTAACAAGGTCACGATGTACATAATTCAAAGCGCCTTGACAAGATAAACACAATGTCGTAAACAGTTTTCCGTTATCTTTATTACATACAAAGTTAATAGCGAAAAATGATTTAGCAAAAAAGCGTCATTTTTTTCCTTTTTTGACCTCTGGAGCCTCAAATATTGACCTGATATCAAATTTGAGTAAACAGTTCGTGTTCGGTTGCAGTTCGTGTTCGGCGCAAAGCCCCTGCAGTGCGCGGGTTATTTCTCTATCTGCATTGGGTCGCCAGTTATTGACAAACAAGTGATGGTGAATTCGGATGACCTCCAATGACCTCATAGGGGTCAATGAACAAAACTTACACTTGGATCATCAAGAACATCCTATAATAACATGATCCAGAAGTAATCGGACTAATATCATGCATATCCTTGAAATATGAAGCATTTTAATATTTCCCCATTGACTTATTATGGGGAGGTCACGAAATTGACCTGACCTTAGGTCACCGATATCCAAATTCCGAGATTAACAAATTGTAAGTACTTATTCCGTCATGACACCCTATAAGTTTCAAACTGATCGGTGAGAAACTCTGGCTTTGCACAACTGCAAACGTTTTTGGAGGTGGGGTCACTTGACCTGGTCTGGTGACCTGACCTGAGATGACCCTATATAATTTTTGTTTTCAAAGTGTGCGAAATTGATGTCTTAACAGGTGTCTTAAAATCCGGCGGCGCTGCGCGACGCCATTTTTTCGCTATCTGAGAAAACCCTGAGGGGGGGGGGGGGAATCACCCCCCCCCCCCCCCCTGCAGTGCGCGGGTTAATGCATTGTCGCCAATGGCGGTAATCGCCGTTTAGGTCACATTGTACATCAGCGCCATCTACATCTTTGTGAACTGACATACCCCATTAGAGGACTGGGAGGCGTCGCGGGAGGACGACCGGCAGCCCCGCCGCCGCCGGCGAATATTAGCCGCATTCAGATGTCCGGGCGGCTGTGTGTGAGGAGAGAGAGAGAGGGTGTGTGATGGGGGGGGGGGGTTGGCGGGATCGATGGGGCAGGCCGGTCCGTGCCACTCGGGCCCCGCTCCACCGAGGTCGATCCGCCGCCCATGCTGGTCAGGCGAACCGAGACTCCGTCACACAGCACAACACCGACACCCGCCGCCCGCCGCCCGCCGCCCGCCGCCCTCAGTCCTCAGTCCTCAGTCCTCACCCACACTCACCGCCCGCTACCACCCACCGCCCGCCACCTGCAGCCGCCCGCCACCCTCACCCACCCTCACCCACCCCTCACCCACCCTCACCCACCCTCATCCACCCTCACCCACCCTCACCCACCCTCACCCACCCTCACCCACCCATACCCACCCTCACCCACCCTCACCCACTCTCACCCACTCTCACCCAC
>JAXIVJ010002213.1:0-75000 GCA_036785665.1 Chirona hameri | reverse complement strand
ATTACATGCGTGATTACATGCGTGATTACATGCGTGATTACATGCGTGATTACATGCGTGAGTACATGCGTGATTACATGCGTGATTACATGCGTGATTGCAGGCAATGGCGTTCACATAGATCTGGTGTGATTATAACTTGACCAGCTGGGTCGATTGACCAGTGGCCACCAGTTTTCAATACAGTTTTCCACCAACAAAAGTATATTTCAAGTCACAAACTTCAGCCAGGGTAAAAAAATAGTTCAAATTTTGACTTGGAGAAGTTAACGACTGAGCAGTTTCCACAGCTTTGTGTTTGATCTTCATAGTGTTTCACTATATCAGGGGCGGATTCAGAAAATCTTCAAGGATGGTGGGTCATCAATTGCAATGGTGCCACTACCTATACCCAAATCTGAAAACTTATCGGATTTGGTCCACTATATTTTGAGGGTGCCCCTATTTCAGCATTTTGTGTTATGAACAACGTTGGCTATAGGTATTTGCAATATCAGTCGTACCCTTTCTATCATTTAAATGCCGCGGATGGTGCAAAAATATTTTATTTGTACAGTCAAGGGCAGCCCCAGACGGCTGATGAAGAATTGACCAAGAGGGAAGTCGAGGTTCGTGACCAGGGGGGTGGGGGTTGGAAGCCGTCTTTTACGAGAAGTAAATCTTATGCATGCGATAAACTATTATTGGGCCGCGAAGCGGCGCCAAAATTTGAGGTTTTGAGCAGGTTGGAGAACGAAATTTTGCTATTGGAACCAGCATGCAGGGTCAAAACGAGGAAATATGTCTGGAGCAAAAGGTGGTGTCAAAAGACATGTTGCCCCACCCTCCCCCATAATCTAATTTAAGGTCAAAGGTGGGGCCATGGCCCCATGTCCTCCCCCCTCCATGCAGCCGCTAGTGTGTACAGTCTATATTACTCTTTTGTACTGGAAAATAACACTGATTGATTTGCACCGCGTAGCGGGGCGGATTTTTTTTGCTTTATTTTGTTTTTGTCTGGATAACTAGGCCCTAAACAAAATCGGAAGATGCTATAATCTATATGTATCAGCCCAAGGGGGCCCTCAGGGCCCTTCGAGTCCGATACGTTGTTGCCTCTGGTATAAAGGCACATTGGTGTCCCTTCATAGCCCAAGGGACGGGAGGCATGAAGGGACATTTTTTGGGGCATAATTTAGCAATTTTAATTTAGCATCATTTCACGATTTTTTCCCCAGCGACCAATGCTTGTGATTTCATGGCGGCACCAGACCATTGTTTACCCTCCTGGATTCAAGGAGGCACAGTGCCCTGGTGTCTCCCCTCGCCCCACAGTGCCGCCTACCGTCACGATGTCCCTGGCACACCGGCGCGGTGGTGCCCTTGGTTCAAAGAACACTTAATTATTTGCGCCGCGTAGCGGCGCGGATTTTTTTTCTTTGTTTTGGTGGTGCCCTTGGTGCCCCGGCGCGGTGGTGCCCCCACGGCCCGGTGGTGCCCCATGGCCGGTGGTGCCCCCATGGCGCGGTGGTGCCCCCATGGCCCAAGGGGGAGGGGGGCATGACCCCTGTGACTCCCCCCTTCCCCCACCCACCACCACCCTGGATCCGCTACTGCACTATATATATATTATATATATTTGGTCACCACATCCTGATTTCTTCTATTAAAGGGAGATAGTCATCTTTTTCCACAAAAATAGATTTAGCACCTGAAATCAATAGACAAGGCCAAAATATTATGTAAATTCATCACATTTTGCATATAAACATTCTTACCGAAAGATATTAGCAAAGATATCGGTACTCAGCACTTGGAAAGATATCGGTACTCAGCAAGTACTCGATAACAAATTCAGTAAATTAGCCTCCCTAGTCCCTACGCATTGTTATTTGTCATGAAACATTGTGCAATATGTTTCCTGCACACTATCTTTTGCCAATATGTGTGCCAAAATTGTATGAACAAATAACAATCATTTGAGAGAAAAAAAATGCCTTGAAATCGTCAGTTTAGCTTGGCACCGGCCGGCCGGTGCCAAGCTAAACTACGGCGACCTATTTAGCGTCGGCGATTTGTTGTGCCCATTCAACAATGTTGAACAGATTAATGCAAAAGCGCCAGATGTTGCGCTTTCCAATAGTGGAGGACAAATACCGATCATTAATTTTCCCAAACTTCCAACTTTGAATTAGGGAATAATTATAATTAATTCTTAAATGTAGATAACAACATTTTAATACCATAACAGTAGCCAATAAATTGTTGCTAACAAAATCAAAAGGTGATTATCTCCCTTTAACTTCCAAGTCCATAAGTGTTCTGGTGTTCTGGTGGATTCGTGTGTTGACAAATTTATTATTGTCTAATTGGATATTACGCAAAAGTTGATTAGTCTTGCGTTTTAACGTTCTAGAGCGGTGGTTCTCAAAAACAAGGGTATGATTTTTACGATCTTTTGACGATCTGAATAATTTGTTGCCCTCTTCCCACAGTACACATTTCGCAGGCTGCCATGTCCCCCAATTTTTTGGACTTTTAACATTTCGCCTATGGGCGTTACATGGAAAGAATCGACTTCAGAATGCCTCTGCCCCCCCCCCCCCCCCCACACTCCCTCCCCCAATTTTCTGGACGTGGTGGAGCTCTTGTTATGCGGTACAGCATAACTTTAGGTGTTTACTACTAGTGCCATCTAGGGACAGACATTAAGTTGAAATGTGTGCCATTGCTCTTGGTCTTAAATCTATACGTGTTCTACTAATCCAATTATGCAAACTTAAGACGAGTCATTAAGATCGATCATCGAGACAAGTTTTGCTCCCAAAAAGCAGTATACCCTCGCTGATCAAATGTGATCATGTATTTATTCAGAAATGAGCCCATGTTACCTTCCTTACGCACTGTCGTGCGCCAATGTTGCACCCCCTCCCTACTTCATCTGACTCATTACACTGATGACTGAGCCATGCTCCGGTGATTCATAAACACGCGCTCATTACGCGGACACGTGACCTTCGGCCGGAGACGAGCAGTCCGCCGGCGCAGCGAGGCCAACAATAGCCTGAGGCGTCCGAGACATCACGTGACGTCTGTGGCGGCATCAAACCACCGACACATCACGTGACCTCTCAGTCTGGGGCGGCATCAAACCACCGACACGTCACGTGACCCCTCAGTCTGGGGCGGCTTCTGGCCATCGGCGCATCACGTGGCCTCTCAGCCTGGGTCGGCATCAAACCACCAACACATCACGTGACCTCTCAGTATGTGGCGGCATCAAACTACAGACACATCACGTGACCTCTCAGTCTGGGGCGGCATCAAACCACCGACACATCACGTGACCCCTCAGGCTGGGGCGGCTTCTGGCCATCGGCGCATCACGTGACCTCTCACGTCTAGTTCTCAGTCTGGCCATCGGCGCATCACGTGAACTTTAGTCTGGGCCAGACCCAGACAAGCGGTGTGTCACGTGACCTCTCATCCTGGACCTCCACCCAGGGGCGTCGCCGACGGCGGGGGGGGGGGGGGGGCGGGTCGGGGGTCGCCCCCCCCCCCCCCCACCACACACTTTTGAAAACCGGGGGAGGGGTCGACCCCCCATCCCTCCACACACACTCTTTTTATGTTGGAAGCTGATTCCAGTTATCATGTAATTCCTATTAAAATCAAGATATGACAAATCATATGACAAATACGACGTGGAAATGGGCTCAGTCAGTTACGGATGAAACTTCCTTCGTTTTCACTTCGACACACCGCTGCTCCGAAAGGAAAACGAAGGGAATTTCATCCTTAACATGGTCTATTCCCGTAGCACAAAAATGCGGCATAAGTGAGGGCGTCATATCATATAATTACAATTCAAATTGGTAGTCGTCAGAGCTTGCCGGTCCTGGACTGATCAAGGAATAATGGACATCAGGTCCTTTTTAAGAGGAAGGTAATGATTGAAAACCCATCCAACCTTGCTTAGTGATAGCCGATAGGTATAAGGTACCTATCTGAACTGGCAGCATCCATTGTAGTAGCCATTTAACCCTCGCCCGTGCAGCGTCCGATACCTACGTGACCTGCAGGGGGGGGGGGATGCCCCCTGGCGTGTCTCCCCTAATTGAGCTAGAGCTTCAATTAAACAACGAGCGTGTTGCTTGTGATGAGAGGAAGCCGTTGATATAGAATTTTAAGGTCCTGGATTATAAGGTGACCGTGTTGCTTGTGATGAGAGGAAGCCGTTGATACCTGATGTTAAGGTCCTGGATTTTAAGGTCCTGGATTATAAGGTGACCTCTGAGGGGATAAGGTGACCTCTGGATTATAAGGTGACCTCTGAGGGGATAAGGTGACCTCTGGATTATAAGGTGACCTCTGAGGGGATAAGGTGACCTCTGGATTATAAGGTGATCTCTGAGGGGATAAGGTGACCTCTGGATTATAAGGTGATCTCTGAGGGGATAAGGTGACCTCTGGATTATAAGGTGACCTCTGAGGGGATAAGGTGACCTCTGGATTATAAGGTGATCTCTTAGGGGATAAGGTGACCTCTGGATTATAAGGTGACCTCTGGATTATAAGGTGACCTCTGAGGGGATAAGGTGACCTCTGGATTATAAGGTGACCTCTGAGGGGATAAGGTGACCTCTGGATTATAAGGTGACCTCTGAGGGGATAAGGTGACCTCTGGATTATAAGGTGACCTCTGAGGGGATGCCATCCAAATGGTGCATGTGTAGAAATCGAATTATAATCGAGCTAAAATCGTGAATGAACATATAATTATGCAAAATGGGTGCCAAATTTGAAATCAGCGTCACAAAATGTCATACAAACTACCAGAATCCAAAAAAGGTCATCTCAGGTCATCGGAGGTCAGTGACTTCGGTTGACCTGTGAAAGAGCATGCCCCCAGTGGAACATATAATTATGTAAAATGGATGCCCAATTTGAAATCAGCGTCACAAAATGTCCCAGAAACTGCCAGAGACAAAACAAGTCATCTCAGTTCATCGGAGGTCAGTGACCTCGGTTGACCTCTTAAAAGGTCAATCGAGGTCACGATCTCAGTGGAAACCATAAATGTCACCTGGTAACACCTGTGCATATCCTCCTGAACAACAAACACTCGGAAATTGCACAAGTTACAAGCATCGATACTACGGGACCTGCCAGTTGCACCTGATGACATAACCTTGAAAAACATGACATAGGTCACGGGTCATAGGGGGTATAATTTAATATTTAGGGTATGTGTTAAATTGTTCAAAAGTAGGGTAGGTACTGAAAGTTTCATCGCAATCGGTTGATAACTACACGAGTTATTTCCGAAAAACCGAGGGGGTGGCATCCCCCTGCACTGGCGAGGGTTAATTGAGCTCACTATTATTACCGAGCGGGCGTGAAGCGCCCGTGAGGTTTTTCAACTTAATAAATAAATTTACATTTGACCCGGCCCGAACCGGCCCGACACGGCCGAACAGACGCTTTTCGGAAGCTAATAACTTTGCAGCCACTGCTCCGATAGAGATCGGGTTTTCACCATTGGATAGGACCATCAAATAAATTTTGTTTTAGGCATGGTGCGTTCTTATAGGGGTGGTACCACAGCGCGTGGCACACGCAAACGTCAAAATGAACAAAAATAATTTTTGATCAAAAATGGCTTTATTGAGCTAAGCATCAGTAAACGTTTTTGGGCGATGACCGAGCTGGCGCAGTGTGGCAAAGGCGTTTTAATGACCTATTAAATTGTTCATGATCTTGTTTCTCGAATCCGCCAAAGGGGAGGACGTCCTGACCGCTGCATGCTTCATCGTATAAATTAATGCTTAGATCAATAAAGCCATTTTTGATCAGGAACTATTTTTGTTCATTTCGACGTTTACGTGTACCACGTGCTGCGGTATCACCCCTATCAGAACGCATCATACCAGAAACAAAATTGATTTGATGGAATTATCCAATGGTGAAAACCCGATCTCAATCGGAGTAGTGGTTGCAAAGTTATTATCTTCCGAAAAGTGTCTGTTTGGGCCGGTTCGGGCCGGTTCGGGCCGGTTCGGGCCAGGTCGGGCCAGTTTGGGCCGGGTCAAATGTAAATTTGTCTAGTAAGTTGACGAGACATATCACGAGCGCTTCGCGCCCGCTCGGTAATTCAAAATCATAAAAAACATGTTTACATGTTTTTCAGAGTTTGAAGATTTACTGGGCTCGGGAAGTGGGAGGAGCTTGTTTGTGTGTCCGTGTGTCCATGTGTCTGTCTGGCGGAGCATATTGGCACGTGGAACCCAAACGGCCCGGCTGATTTCGACGCGGATGATACCGTTCGATGCGTCAAAACGGCGGACAGATTCTGATACCGGTCGCGAGTCGATTGGTGCCACGTGGCACGTGATACGTGCCGCCACGTGGGCATCTGCAAAAAACAAACTGTGGCCACCTCTACAGGTCAGACGGTTGGTGACACAAACTTGATACTCGTAGGTCACGTGCGCGGTACAGCGGAAGCAATTACAGTGTAATCGCCGACCCCGAGGAGGGGGGGGGGGGAATAACTCCCCCAGGGGGAAAAACCAAATAAATATTTTGATCCCAAGGCAATGCCACGATCGCATTGCCTGCCACTAGTTCATTTATACAACGAAGCATGCAGTGCTCAGGACGTACTCCCTTTTGGCGGATTCGAGAAAGGAGATCATGAGCAATTTAGTACCTGTAAAACGCCTTTGTGGGCGATGACCGAGCGGGCGCGCTCTGGTAAAGCTAAAACAGGTTTGAAATATAAAACGGTACGGGAGCATACGTGCGCATTGACTGTGTCCCAATGATGAGTAAAACGTTCAACAGTTTTACCGTGGATATACTCTAGTATGCATAGGAACGTTCAGCTGTATCGGGCAGGTAGTTTCAGAGATAGGCAACAGTGGTCCGCACGTGCGCAGTGCACACGTGCATAGTGACTCAAAAGTTCCGCCAAGCGCAAACCTCCTAACAGCCCTTCCTTAGCATGTATGCACATTTTCACCTCGATAGGTCCAGTAGTTTCAGAGCTCTGAAATACGGTGGCGCCCGTGCGCACGTGCATATTGGTGTTTTCCTCGACACGTCTAAAGCGGCTAGTAGTCATGCCCTAACCTACATGCAAACTTTGAGCACAACATGTCTAGTAGTTTCAAAGATATAAAAAAAGAGGTCTGCACGTGTGCACGTGCCATGCAACTTCCGATTCATCATGTGGAATATTGCTAGGATGTCAGCCGGGAGTAGAACACCAAATTTCGCCGTAATCGGCCTAGTAGTTTCTGAGATACATCATAGGGGTGTACCTGATACCCTCATTTCTGCTACGTGCTCATGTGCGCTCAAGCCTTAAGTTTAAATTAGGCATGCAACATATGGGGCGTCATTGGCTCTTAGCGTACGCCAAATGTGGTCCAGTTTGATGAAGCGATTTTATCATTAGGCGCGATTTTCCTCTAAAATCGGTGATTTGTCCTGCCCCACTTTTGCGCGTGCCACGTGCTGTGGTACCACCCCTATCAGCAAGCACTACACCAAAAACAAAATGTATTTGATGGTCCTATCCAATGGTGAAAACCTGAGCTCAATCGGAGCAGTGGTTTCAAAGTTATTAGCTTCTGAAAAGCGTGTGTACGGCCGGTTCGGGCCGGTTCGGGCCGGTTCGGGCCGGTTCGGGCCAGGTCGAGCCGTGTCGGGCCGGTTCGGGCCGGGTCAAATGTAAATTTGTATAGTAAGTTGACGAGAAACCTCACGGGCGCTTCGCGCCCGCTCGATAATAACCTTTAATCTAACTCGACTCAAATCTAACAAATCTGTTAATGACCTTTCTCCTTCAAACAACTACCTTTCCCCAATCAGTAACCATCATTCTGTTCCGCATGGCGACATCCATGCCACTCCCGACACCTGAGCAGTGAGCAAGCCGACCTCATGACCGAAGACCAAACACCACCAGACACCACTTAACACCACCGAACACCACCAAACGCCACAAGACACCACCAAACACCACCAAACACCACCAAACACCACCAAACACAACCAAACACCACCAAACTCCCACACACCATCGCCGATGATTGCATTGGCGGTTGGCCGACCCGTGCCGCCGGACGGTGACACAGGGCGCCTGGCTGGCATTTTTAGCGGCAGCCGGCGCCGGTTAACGACTGGCGGCGGCGACCGGTCGAAGAGCGGCGGAGCGCCTCAGGCTACGTCGAGAGGTCGTCCCGAGAGTGTAAACTGCGACACACGGCCCGGCGGCGGCCCCGAGTGGAGAGACGGTGACACGCATCCACCGTGGCAGCGGCAGGGCTGAAGGGGACGCGACGAGAGGGACGACAAAGGCAACACAAATATAGACCAAATTTGGCGAGAGTTTTCAATTAATTATATGGAGAGAGAAAAAAACGTTAGGATAGGCATACATAAGCTGAGACATAGAGAAACCGACATGCAGGACATATATGTCAAAAGTTTTTTGGCCTCAAGTTCTCAGAAGAGTTCAATTAACTCCATTGCCTGTGCTGCTTGTTTACCACAAACCTAAATACTAGCACGTTTTAAGCATATTTTTCGTTATTTTCTGCACAGCACTCGGCGCCGCTACGTCTGCTCCCGATCGTGTAGTCAACACGATCCCGCCGTCCCCGCGATGCTGGCAGCCTCGGCCAGCACTCCGGATGCCCCCCGTTCCCGTCTGGATTACCTGTGCGACCCCGCTGAACCAGGACGGGGCAGCAGCTGCCGGCGCCAGAGGCTGAGATGAAGACCCTCACTATCAGCTGCAAAATATGTCTCACACCGACCAAGTCACAAGGGTCACTGGTCAGCATGCGTTTCAGCCTGCGGTGTTATTGCTCGAGGAGATCCCGGGGAGATCCTTGGCACCCGGTAGTATCCATCGTTGTGTAGTGAGGCCCCGACCGTAGACTATGAATAGTCCCAGTGAGTCCCCCGTGACAAGCGGCGCCTGATCAGTCGGGCCTGAGACGGCCGCGGTAACGTGTCTCCTCCGTGGTCTGTGACGCCTGTGTCTGCAGTGTCTCTTCCGTGGTCGACCCCCCCCCCCCCCCCCCACCTTTTGCGGGAAAAATTAACAATTTATCGTAAAAATTGCCTTTGCAGTGCAGTTAAAATCCAACTATGTCAAAAACTGGAAAATTTCGCGCCGCTTCGCGGCATGACATAAGTTTCGCAATTAGTTATACAAATTTGGAAAATGGGAAAAAGAATTTCAGTAAGTGTTTGGCAGAGACTCTCCTTGGCGGGAATTGCTGGCCCCAGTGCCCATTACCTTCATAAAATATTCACTTTTAAGTTTCAAGCAGGCTACATGTTTAGCTAGTTTGCCGAGTTCCGAAAAAGGCGACGCGAACGTAAGGACGAGGAGATCGGCACCCGGAAGCTGCTCCAGCGGTGCACAATTTGCTGGACCGAAGAGCTAATAGTGGAAACAGGTCAGGACCATCTCGTCAAGCCATCTCACCTCACGGTCTGGTTCCAATATTAACATTTCGTTTTCCAGGACGTAAAATAAAAATTTTCACGCCGCTTCGCGGCGTCACATCGGTAGTCATCGTCATAATGAAGCCATAGTCATTATCATCGGTTCGTCGTAACGCTGAATTGAATTAATAGCATTTTTAGCTTATTATCCGAGCTACAAGGCCCACCGCCTATATTTCTGGGTTCTATCAGGCAAAACCGAAAAAAATTCGCGCCGCTTCGCGGCGCTAACTAACAAGTACATACCTACCTACTATAACATGAAAATCCATATAAAATATGCTGCAAAGGCTTAAATACACGTATCAAAATGGGGATACATTTTTCGTCATTTCAGCCGCCCCCACACTCAAAAGCCGACCCCCACCTGTTGTCAGCTAAGATATGTTTTCTCTCCTGTACGTAACAATACAAATTAGTAATGCGCTCAGTGCAATGCCTACTGAGGGTCCTGGTTCAATCCGGCTGATCAAAAGTAGACGAAGACAAATTGTTAAAAAGGGGGCCTCACAAAATAAAGTGGCCGAAATCCGTAGAGTTTTTCATATCCAGGGGTATTTTTTGGGAGTGGGGGGCCTCTCCCAGGGGCTGCCCCCCCCCCCCCCCCCTTCTGAAGGTCTGGCTGCGCCCCTGCCCAGCACACCGATCAGGCTCCAGATCGCAAGCCCCTGCTGCCATCCCGTCCCGCGACCCAGAGTACTTATATCAATGAGTAGGTTCAAGTTTGGCGACTGCCATGGCTACGTCACGCCTGGTTCAAACCAGAATAAACTAACTATGTTACTATATCAACTATTTCTGGTATGCTTTTTGGAATAGTTCTCATTTTCTTCTAGAATTTCAACTATATAGTAGGATATGGTAATCACATCGGAAAACATCTGAATAGAAAACGAAATATATTTCATACAATTTTGTGTGTATTCGAATGAAAATAATATTTAAAGTTCATTGGTACATCAATTTTATTGGAAAAATGTCTAAACACCATGCTAACGATACATCACAATTAGTCAGCTGTAACAGAGTTTGCATTCAGGCCGGATATTTCGAAGCACCATGCCGCCGCCGGGCCGGCCAGCCAGCGGCGGCGGCGGGCCGGCCCCGCGGCGGTACAGACTCTGGCAAGGCGTCGCAGCGGTTCTCACCAACTTGCGGCCGGCGCGGCGGCGGCGGTGTACACTGTACAGCCCCTGACAGCGAGCCCTCTCTCCGGCGCGCCGTGTGGGCGGAACATGCCTCCACTCGACCGAGAAGTGTGAACGATTGGAGTGTCTCAGGTAAAATCGGAGGCCATTCCAGGAATCTTGAGGAAACGAGCTTCCCATTGAGCATAAATACTTGTATCCATCTCTCTTATATAACAAATTAAAGGGGGGCAACTACCAAGCCTCTTTGCATTGCCTTAACACTGTGGAGCGGGATTTGACTGCCATGGTGATGTCACGGCTACCAAACAACTTTCGCCCCCCCCCCCCCCCCCGCCACGACCCGTCAGTCGCAGAGGCGCACCCAGCGGAAGGCGGGTCAGGGGCGCCGCCAGCATGGGGTACGCCCATGCGTCCCATAGCAGCATGCTACGGCAAAAGCACTACCACCAGGGAACCAATGTGACACTGACCAAGTATAAAGTTATGCGTTCTAATATCGAAGCCCCACAGGACGGCTGAACTCTATTTTCGCAGTGTCACGGCTGTAATGTGCCGGGGAATCTCTCCCGTCCCTGGAGCGACATTGGTCGGTCCTGATAGCTTTGAAAGATCACGCCAGGATTGGCCTGAGGCGCCTCCGCCTGGGAGGAGTCTCCACCGCCGCCGCCGCCGCCTCCGCGTCGCCGGACCACCCGGACCATCTACTAAGATTGAATCGTAAAAGGTGGCGGCGCGCCGCACATAAACTGAGACGACGCCGGCACAGCGTAAACAGGCAGGCGGAGAGACTCTGTGTCGACTGCGGGTCTGGTGGTGAGGGGTGGGCTGTGGGTGCTGTGTGTGCTGGGGCAGGAAGGATGTGGGGGCTAGGGACAGGGTGAGTTGTGTGTGCTGTGGGTACTGGGGCAGGATGGGCTGTGGGTGCTGGGGCAGGGTAGGCTGTGCCCCTGACTGGGGCAGGTGGCACAACCTGTGGGTAATGGGGCAGGTGAGGAGTGAGCTGTGGGACGTGGGTGCTGGGGGTGGGAGGTGGGCTGTGGGAGCTGTGTGTGCTGGGGCAGGAGGGATGTGGGGGCTAGGGACAGGGTGAGTTGTGTGTGCTGTGGGTACTGGGGCAGGATGGGCTGTGCCCCTGACTGGGGCAGGTGGCACAACCTGTGGGTAATGGGGCAGGTGAGGAGTGAGCTGTGGGACGTGGGTGCTGGGGGTGGGAGGTGGGCTGTGGGAGCTGTGTGTGCTGGGGCAGGAGGGATGTGGGGGCTAGGGACAGGGTGAGTTGTGTGTGCTGTGGGTACTGGGGCAGGATGGGCTGTGGGTGCTGGGGCAGGGTAGGCTGTGCCCCTGACTGGGGCAGGTGGCACAACCTGTGGGTAATGGGGCAGGTGAGGAGTGAGCTGTGGGACGTGGGTGCTGGGGGTGGGAGGTGGGCTGTGGGACGTGGGTGCTGGGGGTGGGAGGTGGGCTGTGGGACGTGGGTGCTAGGGGTGGGACGTGGGCTGTGGGTGCTGGGAGTGGGACGTGGGCTCTGCGCGGGTGGGATCCGAGGACGACGAAGGATGCTCCCTCTAGGTGGGACCACAAGACGTTTCTGGTGAATGGTACCGAAGTATTTATTTAGCACGGATTGCCTAGTGGTTGTGCGCAGAGTTTTGGACTGTTCCCGCCTGTATTCGAAGGGCACCTGTCCCTGATGCAAGATGCATATTTGTCCCCGAAATAAACCGAAGAGGACAGAATTGTATCTTGGAATGTAGATTTTGATATGAAACATCCCACAAGGAATCAGTCGAACGGCACAGGTATTGCTCAATATTCCCAGAACGGGAAGGATTAGCTATCAAAGGTCACGAGATGCAGCATTTCACCTCGGTTTTCCCGAAAATGGAATATATGTCGTTTACACGCAATTCCTTTAAATCGCCGCCGGTATAGTGCGCTCTTTAACTTCAATCCGGAACCTGGTAGCATCTGACCACGCCATCGTAAAACCTTCGAAACCAGTAAATTAATTATGAAATTATGATTATTCAGATCATTATGAAACGTGCACTTAGTCAACTGTTTCACTGGACACCTATTCCACCTGTATCCGAGCAGAAATCATACACAAGTAGACTTGCTATCAGTAGCATGGAAATTTAGGTATAAAGCTTGCATTACATCGGCTTAGACTTAATATTTTCCAGACTTCCCTTACAAAACTTGTCATTAAAATATCACAGGCAATGATACGGAAAGTTTAGGATGAGATCATATTCGTCTTTTTGAGGAATATGCACATTGCATGTTGCAATTCAGGCAACGAACTCCCGCAAACGGAGTATCTGAAAGCATGGACATTGGGAGGACTAGGGATACGATGACAGTGCTTACTAGGGTGTCCCCACAAAACAAAACTTTTTTCCGTGTAAGCTTCCCATACAAAACGGGGTGCTCCTTTACACAAAGAATATGCTGACCAAATTTGGTCCCCCTCCTTTGAGTTTTACCCCCCCCCCCCCGGGGGCTTCAAAAGTCAGTGACACCTCAAGTTCAGTGACACCTCAGTTCAAATTTAAGCTTTTTTGCTTTTGCACCTTTCTGATTTACTTTCATATTTTGTTTAATTTATGTTGAATAAACTTGGTGATGATGATGATGACACCTACCCAAAAGTAAAAAATAAAAGTCGTCGTACAGACCTCCGCGGGTGCTCATTTGAAAGCTCTGGTTGAGTAGAATACACTTTTATCAGTCGAAATGCTCTAAAATATATAGTTTTCGTCCAATGAGTCATACACCTTTACCATAACAAAGTCGTAGTGTACAGTACCCTAAAGCTTGTTTTTTGTAGAGGTTTATGACTCGTAGAACGAAAAATATTAAATTTGGAGCATTTTAACTTTATACAAGTGTATTCTACTCAACAAGAGCTTTCAAATGAGCACACGCAGATGTCTGTAGGATGACTTTTATTTTTGACTTTTGGGTAGGGGTCACTGACTTATGGAGGTCCGGGGGGGGGGCACAACTCAAAGGAGGGGGACCAAATTTGGTCAGCATATTCTTTGTGTAAAGGAGCACCCTGTTTTGGATGGGCAGCTTACACGGACAAACAGTGTTTTGACACCCTAGTGCTCCATGTTAATGATAGCAGACTGTTTCTAAAGCAGATGTGCAAATGTCGGAAATTTGCGTTACTTCAATATGGTTGTAGTCTTAAAATGAAAGGAGAATTTAAATCTACCATGCCAGGAATTACTCTGCAACTTCTTGTACGATCCGATCCACTATAATTGTGTGTAGCATGGCCCACAGATCTTACGTCGGGCATGCTACGGCGAGTCCCCTGTCTTACGTCGGCCATGCTACGGCGAGCAGTGTCCTAGCATTGGAAAATTTGGGTGGACAATGACACCCTATGGATACTATTTTTCAAATCTTTTTCCTGAGCTTTACTGTGAAATTTCCACTCCTTAGTTTAAAATGTACTGGATAATTGGATACCTGATACTGATTTATTGTAATGATAGGGACAGCCTGTGGATGGAAAGACAGGTCTTTAAGAATTGGCCTAGGTAATAACTAATTTTGGTGAGCAGGTAATTGGGTGATAAAGTCTGGTTCATATGCTTTTTGGTTGAATTTTCCACTCTTTATACTTATTTTTAGTCTGAATTTTCCACTCCGCACCCCAGCTCCAAAGCAATTCTAGGAGCCTGACGGCGAATCCCCTATCTTACGTCGGCCATGCTACGGTGAGTCCCCTGCCTTATAGCGTAGGTGTGAGAGAGATGAAGACTGCCTGTAAACGTGTCACCAAACCAAAATGTCACCGAATGTCACCGATTTTTTTTATTTGGTGACATTAATTAAGGCATGTTTCAGCATTCTTAAGTGATTTTTGCGGCACGGACAAGAGTTCTTACTTGGAATTAAAGGGAATAGGTCACCTTGAAAGTTGTCTCGAAGTTCAACCATACCACCATCTTGAGCTCAAAACCATCTTGAGCTCAAAACTACGAATATGACTTTGGTTTGGACAACTGATGGATATATGTGGAGAAAGAAGTAAGTTTCTCTTTCTATTTCACGAGAAATCGTACGATAGCAGCAGGCGTTACGGCTCCCCCGCTCCGCCTGACGCCAAGTACAGTCTCTGACAAGAGGCCGCCCTGGCGGCTGAGCGGATATTAACGAGGCGTCGTGACCAGAGACTACGTGCCAGAGAGTGTACCTGCCTCCGGCGGCGAGCCGGCGGCGGCGAGCGAAAGGAACTGATCGTGGCCCGGGACAGCGGAATTGAAACCGGGCCCACTAGTCCTGTGTCGAAATTACTTAACGTAGGGAGGTAATTCTTTCACCACAGCCCATTTTTAGATCTGTTCTACAAATCTGCTATCTCAGTCCAAAACTCCATGTTAAAGGTGAACTATTCCCTTTAAATACGAATTTAGCAACCGTCTCAATCCGTACAGTGACGATACATTTCTGTCGGACCAGAAGTTCCCAGAGCTGGGCGTCCTTCTGGACGCGACATTTAGTATTTCAGGGCAATTCCCGATGCCGAGAAAACCAAACGAAGATTTTACGCTTACTATTTGAGTTAGCTATTTGAGTCAGCTATTTTGGAGCTGGCGTGGAGGAGGAGCTGCTTTTGGCTCCGTCACCTCGGGGTAAAAATACCCATCCTGGAAAGGCATTTCTGAACAAAGGAATTGTATTATCATTTTATAATATCCAAGCGACTAATTAAAAAGCTTGATATTAATTAAAAACGTCAATAGCAGTTTTGTGTTGCCTCTATCAATGTGTATGGAACATACAGCAAGGCTGGATGACAATGTCGATAATTTGATTAATTGTCCGACTCTGCCGGATCTGCCTATGGCACAATAGTTTCAGGCATTCCCTTGTGCCTACTTTCCCACTGACAACACTATTTCAGCAAACAGAGAGGCTCCTCATAAGTCATAACAATGGGGCTATCGACCACCCTGCAAAAACTACTACACCAGTCACATGAGTCACGTATTACAAAGCAGAATCGAAGCGCCTTTGTGGCAGGGCCCCGTAATTAAGTTTGCATCCATGTCGTCAGATCGGACATGATACATTATCTGCGGTCACGGATCGGACATGATACATTATCTGCGGTCACGGATCGGACGACATGATACATTATCTGCGGTCACGGATCGGACATGATACATTATCTGCGGTCACGGATCGGACATGATACATTATCTGCGGTCACCTTTGTAAAAACCCCTCTAATCGAACAGCTCAGGTTTGTTTCACAATGGAAAAACAATTATAAAGAATAGTGTTATCCAATGTTCAACCAACCTTCGGTTATCGCACCACGCAACAAAGGGCTCCACATAACGGTGTGTTAGCAGCCTGAACCCTATTCCCTGCGGGGGCAGATTCTTCCCCAGGTGACACTTGTGCATATGCTCCTGAACAACAAACACTATGAAACTGCACAAGTTACAAAGATCAATACTACGGACGCCAGTTGCGCCTGACATGACCTTGAGAAACAGGTCAAAGGTCACGAGTTATGTGACCTACAACTTAATTATTTTTCAGAATATGTGTCAAATTGTTCATAAGTAGGGTACTGAAAGTTTGATTGCAATCGGTTGATATTTACGAGAGTTATTGCCCAAAAACCGAGGGGGTGGCATCCACCCCCTGCACTGGCAAGGGTTAATGGGTGTCATAACACAACAATTCGGCACAACAACAATTCGGCACGATTTTTGGCAATTTGGCAATCAGATAGCACGACAATATGCCAATTTAGCAGCCCATTTTCAATTAAGTTTAAAAGGTAATTACTTATTTGCTTTGCCCAAAAGGGTATACTGATGGCACTATCAATGGTCATTGTTGCTTCGCATTAGTATAAGTGTGTCATTTTGTTCGCCAGCATGATCCCAAAAAAGTAAAATTAACTTTGAAAGGTCACGCCGGAATGCCACTTGTGATACTTTAATCAACATTCCAGGAATACATTAATTAACATTCCATTTGGATAGTGGCATGAGTGTAGTGTAGATAGATATTTGTGGCATGAGTGTAAATGAGTTTACCATTTAAATTGACAGGGCAGGGTGCTCGTCGTTATGGGACTCCCTAGAACTTTGCAGTGTCTTTTATTATGTAGCCTTGTTGTTCCTAAAAGTTGTCTGCATAGTTTGCGTGCTGCCTAGGTTTGCCTGTAATGCGTCATTAATGCCCCGCTAACTAAGATTGAAGCTTGAAGGCTTTGCAAGCTGGAAGTTTGTAGGCTTGAAGGCCTTCGTATTGGGCATTCGCATTTGGTAAGCAATTCGTATTTCGTAAGAGCAGAGCACCACAAAAGTCGTAGGTTTGTGGATAGAGAAACCTATGATCTAAGTTTATGAAAACTAGACAAGATCATATAGGTTTTTGAAACTTCCATCACGCACCATGCCAAGTTGTTATTGGTATATGGCCCATTAAGTGACATGGTTCTGATGGCTGTATATTTACGCGTTCATCTTAATCCCGGTGATTGTTTTACATTTAACTGCCTTATTTGACTATTACTTTCATTGAAAATTACGATTCAGACAGACGTTTTAAAGTATTTCCAGTAACGACATGAAGTTTATCTTGTGACGAATTGTCCTTCCGTTGCATGCCGTACTTATCCACAGTCCCAGATCGGTGTATGACCGATCCGATATGATCGGTGTGACAGACCAATACGTAGGCTGATCTGTGGAACACTCCTCAAACTGCAGGCATTGCGCGCCTACTACGTGCATGTATGACGTATGACGTCAAAAGTGTGCTGACGCCTGACATTCGCCCAAAGCTCTCTGTTGAACAGTACTTGGTGTGCTGTACTAAGTTCGCAGTAAAGCATAGGCGAAGTTTGTTATTATCCGATGCCAACCTGACTCTCGGAAGTACTTAAACATTGACCTCCAGCTGGCTCTCAAGCGTTCGAGCCCCAATATAAGGTGATTGCTTTGCCTAAGTCAGACGCTGGCGGATCCAGAGGGGGGGGGGGGCATCAGGGGCAAATGCCCCCGCAGGAATCTGGAGGGGGGGGGGGAAATTCAATACAAGTATCCCCCCGCGCGTTCCCTGCACTGAACGTGAAAAACAATGATCTTGGGAGAAAACTTCATGAAAACGGATTTTTTCTCTCTCTCTCGAGTGATTGAATTTGAAGTTTTTATGTATCCCTTTCTTTCATTGATAGACAAAACAGCGCACCTGATGCAATTCAGGCAGCCCCGGTGACACTTAACCCGCACCTCGCTGGGGGGGGGGGGAGATTCCGGATTTGCTCATTTACTTGTAAACTATGATAGATATCAACGTGAAACTTTCGAACGTTATCCTGCATCCATTCTACGTCTTCTCACCAAATGTCAATGAAATTGATGTTGTATTTTGAGAGGTAATGCCGTTTTAATGACGTCATGCAATGCCATTTTTGGTGGAAAAACGATAAATGTGTGAAAAATCGTAGAAAATAGACTGTTGATGCAAATTGCAAATAAGAAACGTCAAAAGAAAATAAATGCCATTCTCTTCACAACGGCTATCTCGGTTTTTCACAAGTTTGGGCTTTTGACCCCGAAAATCCCAAAACTGTTCTTTTTTCGGAAACATTTCCACCCCAAAAAAAATGTGAATTTGAAAAGTGAATTTCTTAAGCTCGAATACCAAAATAAGGTGCCCGGCCCAAACCGGCGCAGGGAAAAATGGGGGTAATTTTTTGCCACAAACAGATGCCCCCCCCCCCCCCCCCCCAACGGAGAGAGGCTAGATCCGCCAGTGAAGTCAGTGATATGCCAATTCAATCCGATAAGATCTCGTTAAACTCAATAACCTCAGGTGCAGGTCTGCAAGCGATCAAGCCAGTAGAAGGTATATGACGAAGTTTGTGGATCGCACAAAACAGCCTGTTAAAGGCTGCACCTAGTCGCCTTGTGACGTCACTGATATCACGTACACGACAAACAGAAAAAGTCAGCTTTGTAAAATGGACCTGGAGCTCTACATGACTAGGATGGGTCCTCGCGTGCTCGTGGCATTTAATACTGAACAGAGGACACTGCGGCACCTTGCGTCCTTACTCCACCTGAGACGCGGTCTGGACGCATGCCAGTCGGTCGCAGCTGCTGATTGGTCCACCGTGACTGTTCACCCCGTGACCTGCAGCTGCTGATTGGTCCGCTAGGACGGCTCACCCTGTGACCGACAGCTGCTTATTGGTCCACTGTGACTTCACCCCGTGACCGTTAACTGCTGATTGGTCCGCTGTGACTTCACCCCGTGACCGGCAGCTTGCTGATTGGTCCGCTAGGACGGCTTACTCCGTGACCGTTAACTGCTGATTGGTCCGCTGTGACTTCACCCCGTGACCAGCAGCTGCTGATTGGTCCGCTAGGACGGCTTACCCCGTGACCGTTAACTGCTGATTGGTCCGCTGTGACTTCACCCCGTGACCGGCAGCTGCTGATTGGTCCGCTAGGACTGTTCACCCCGTGACCGTTAACTGCTGATTGGTCCGCCTGAACGCATCACCGCGCGGCCGGCGAGGTTCAAGGTCACATTGCACTGGTTCGAAGTCATGGTCAATCGAGCTCATGCTCAGGAACGGGTATTATGAGCACGCTAGACTAGTGTAGTGTGGAATGTATTACAGTGTACACAGTTGTCCTGTATTCTAAATCGCTACATTACCCTTCGTGTTGCACCCATGCGTTCATTCCATTTATTCACACATGGATTATGGATGTGCTTATTTTAAAATGTTGCTTGCTAAATGCTGATAAACATATGTTAGGCACATAAGCGTAGGAACGCGGGGGCCGGAGCGGGGGCAAGTGAGGGGGGGGGGGGGGGGGGGTCCCCCACTTTTGAGGCTGGGGGGACAGCAATGTTAACTGCCCCCCCCCCCCACTTTTGAACGATTTCTCCTCCTCCGATCGCTGATATTTGTTCGATATGAATATTTTAAATGTGCAAAAATATTGATATATTTACAACCCCGCAATACCATAACCCACAAGTGTAAAAACCGGGGGGCCGGGGAAGCAATGCCCCATTCTTTAGGGTGGGAATCCAACAATATTAACTGCTTCCTACTTTTGAGCGATTTATAATTATTCCCTGATATTGGTTCGATATGAATGCCTTTTAAGTTTGCAGAATAACTATTAATTCACAACTTCATAATCATGGGCGTAGGAACGGTGACTGGGGGGCTATGGTCCCGACTTTTAGGCTGGGGGCCAACAATGATAACTGGCCCCCTCACTTTTGAGCAATCTATCCCTCATTTATCACTGCTATTGGTTTGAGATGAATACTTTGAAGTTGGGAGAATAACTATTAATCCACGACCTCGCATAGGGAAGGGGGCAGGGGCCACATGACCCAATTTTTAGCCCGTGGCCCCAAGCAATGATAACTGGCCCCCTCACTTTTGAGCGATTTCACCTTCTTCGATCACTGATATTGGTTCGAGATGAATGCCTTAAAGCTGGGAGAATAATGTTTGATTCACACCCTCACAATCATAGGCGTAGGGAAGGGGCCGGTGCCATATACCCCACTTTTTAGCCTGGGGTCCAACAATAATAACTTGCCCCTCACTTTTGAGCGATTTCACCCTCTTCGATCACTGATATTTGTTCGAGATAAATGCTTTAACACGCGCCCTGGAGGGCCTCTGATAATTACACGCCCTGGAGGGGGGCGGATTTCGCCCCCCCCCCCCCCCCCTATGATCTCGAAAACCACGCAACGTAGCGACAAGCGGGAAACGACGTTAGATAGCTCGAGACAAGCTCTTTCGAAAGTATTTCGTTAATTTTTTTTTCAGGTCAATATTGAGGTCACCAGAGGTCATCAAGGGTCAGATTTTCAAGTTTTCAAGACTTCGGTTCGAACACCCCCAAATATCTCGGGAACTATGATAGTTAGCAGCAAACGGAAAAAAGCAATCGAAAGTCATTGAAAAATGGAATCGACACAGGCGTCCTCAGATTTGAGCTAAGGTCAATAGTTTAGGCTCCAGAGGTCATCGAATGTCAAAAAGGTAATTTTGTTTTCAAAACTGTTTTCCCCAAATGACCTTTTACCTAATAAAGATAAAGAAATAATGTTTACGCCATCGCGTGTGTCTTGTCAAGGCGCTTCGAATCATATTCATGGTGACCGGGTTAGGTCAACTGAGAAATTTGACCTTAGGTCAAGGTCAAGTGGTGACCCAAGTTGGTCATGTTGCATATTGGGAGACGTGTCTCGACGAGACAAACATATTGGTACCGTTTTCTCTTCTCTATCTTCATTATGTCGATAGTTATTGATAAAACCGTGTTGGCGGTCACAAAATTGACCTGACCTTAGGTCACCGATATTAGAAATCCGAGATAAACAAATTGTTGATATCTATGACCTTATGAAGTCCTGCAAGATGGAAACCGATCGGCGTAAAACTGTGGCTGTGGTACTACTGCAAACGTTTTGGAGTTGAGGTCATCACGTGACCTGGTCTGGTGACCTGACCTGAGATGACCTGAGGCCAAGAATGTTACATAATGCGGGAAGTTCATTTCTAAACAGGTATACAAAAAACGGCAGCGCTGCGCGCCGCCGTTTTTGCGCTATCCTCGAAAAACCGGAGGGGTGGGCGGATTTCGTCCCCCCTCCAGGGCGCGTGTTAAAGTTGGTAGAATAACGATGAATTCATAACCCCGCAATGCCATAAGCATACCTAATAACCGGGAGCCCGGGGAGGCCAGTGTTTCAACTGTGTCCTTCACTTCAAATCAAAACAGGCAGTTTCCAACATGCTTTCATATTTCACAGAGAAGTGATCAAGATCATGGAAGCTATGTTCAAAACCTGCAACACAAAATTATAATGATCACAAATAGACCAACAATTAAACAAACAAACACAAATTATAAATGGAAAGATATGCCTCCTGCATTTGTTCATATCGCGGCAAGCGTGGCAAATCTGACGCAGTCTTATCTTTGGCCTAATGCCTCACATATTGGTCAGAAAATCCCTAATGCGCTTATTTCGCGCTGCAATCTAACTATGCATATCATTTAACCTTAATCACGGAACAGTTTCTGGATTCTTACACTATAACCCGTCATTAGGAGCACGTGAAACTTTTGCCAACATGGCATCAGCCCGAAAGAAGATGCGAGAACGTAAACAAACACCACTATCCCTGAACAGCTGTGAACCAGTACTTCAGTACTCATACATTACGCATAATCGAAGCATACGTACCATTTCGATAAACAAAAGGAAAACATTCCGACAAATGACGAACAAAGACACTTTCCCTGAGCATAGTTGGCATCTGTATGCTGGTATCATGCAAACACATTATATCTGCGACGATGAGTACCAAATACCAGAAGCAGTATAACAGTGGCGAGAATCCATCCCTATTCCTCTCAAAGCTACACGCCACTAAATCCGAAACATATTCTTTCATGGCTATTTCGCTATCCGGCGAAACAGCCAGGGCCCAACGTTTTAGGTCGAGGGAGACAACCATGTTAACTGCATCCCCCACTTTTGAGCGATTGCTCGCTCTTACATCGCTGATGTTGATTCGGTATGGGTGCCTTCAAGTTGTTATGATGGCACCTAATTTTCAACCCCCAATATTAAAGCTCATAGACGTAGAAACTGGGGCCAGGGGACCAAGGCCCCATTTTTTAGACTGGGGCCAACGATATTAACTGCTCCCCCTATTTTTGAGCGATTTTCCCTCTTCAATCACTCGGATTGGTTCGGGCTTTAAAGTTCGGAGAAAACTTTGAATTCACAAACCCACAATAACCATCAATAGGCGTAGGCGGTGGGGGCTGGATGGGAGATAAGTATGTCACATTTTTTCAGCTGGTGGGAAGTAATGCCATCTGCTGCCCCCCCCCCCCCCCACCATTTGAGCGATTTCTCGCTCTGCAATCACTGGTATCAGTTCGATAGGTTCGAGCTTTAAAGTTTGAAAAATAACATTTAATGCACAACCCCACACATAAGCGTAGGCACAGGCTTAGGACTTAGGCCACCGGCCGGGGAGGAATGACCTCCACTTCTAGGCTTGGGGATTCTTTTGAGCCGGTTCTCCCTCTTCGGTCACTGGTATTGGTTCAATATCAGTCCGACCGAGTGAAGTTCGCCCCGTAGCTCAGTCGAGAGAACGATAGACTATAGAATGATCTACCCCCCCCCCCCCCACCCCCCACCCCCCGGCAACGTGGGTTCGAGTCGCTTCGGCGCTCAATATTTTGGTTCTGGTGGGGATGACCTGTGGCAGGTGGCAGCGGCTGCATTCAAGGTCAGAAGAAGCCAGTGTGCCGGAGGACGGCTTATTTGCAAATGTCGAGTACAAAATCCAGACCTATCATACTCAGAGAGCCATAAGTCAGTCAAAAATATAGACATGGCTTTGAAATTCGGTTGGGGCATCGTTCATACATCGTTATATAATATATACTACAATTGTGTATTATGTTGAAAAAAAATATTTTGTGAATTTTTTTCTCTCCACAAAATTAAAATTTTCAAACATGTAAAAAAAACGGAATACATATTTGAGAACCAAGTATGGGCGATGCCCAAACTAAATTACAAAGCAATATTTATATTTTTGACCTACGTATAGCTCCCTAAGTATGATAGGTCTGGATTTTTTGTTCGACATTTCCAAATGTGCGGCAGGACGAACCTTTGCCTTTGCGAACCCTTTAGATCCGTCCACTTTTGGGTGATTAATTCCTCTACGATCGCTCGTATTGATTCAATATAATTACTTAACTCGCGCCCCCGCTGAGGGAGGCAGAATATGTCCCCTTCCCGAATTTTCTCCATAACTTAGAAACTGTTTGAGAGATCAACGCCAAACTTTGTGCTGTTTATGCTACATCAATTTTATATATTCCTTTCAAAAGTTCATGAAGTCGGTCTAGCACTTTGGGAGATAATTACATTTTAGTGATGCCATGTCACGCAGTTTTTAGTGAAATAACGATAAATGTTTGCAAATTAGTATACATCGAGTTTTGAGGCAAATTGCAAATAAAAAGCGCCAAATGAAAGGAAATGACATTCTCTTGAAAATGTGGCGATCAGATTTGTGAATTTTTTTGTTTTTGCCCCCAAATATTATCAAACCAATTTGGGAGAAGTTCCACAATATAAAATTTTCAAAAGTATTAAAATAACGGAAACATATTTGAGGACCAAGCGTAGAAAACACCCAAGTCTAATTTAAAACAAATTGGTCCTATTTAATTCACTTATGACTCCCCACGTATGACTAATTTGCCAATTTCGCGTACCTATGTTTTAGATGCGTCTTTTTGCGAACTTTCAATTGCCGCCTTGCGCGTCTCGCTGCGATTATTAGTTCGGAAGAAACCGAGTGGGGGCAGAATCTGCCCCCATTTGTTTGGCTGAAGACCCCAGCGGAGCGCGGGTTAACAGTTGTCAGAACACGGAATTCACAACCCTGAATTGCCATGACCTATTTTGGATACTCTTCAACCACTTAGCCGGATATTTTTTTAATAAATTTAGTCCGAATATTTGAAGGGATGGATTTCTGGGATCACAACCCTATGCTAAGCAGAGCTTGTTGCGTGGGCCCTGACCCCTACCACCCGATGACGTTCACGTACTTCCATTTTTCAACGGCAGAATTCAGTGGTGAATGTTTAACGTGCTCGAAGTTGGAGCACGGTCCGCCCAACTCCTGATTTCATCTTCTGACCAGTTTGCGGCCTCTGCCACCGACCGCAGGTCATCCCGGTCAGGAGCGAATATCGAGCGCAGAAGCGACTCGAACCCACCTTGCCAGGGTGGACGAATTTCCAGCCCGACGCTTTACCAACTGAGCTACGGGGGCGTAGATGAAGTGTGAGGTCACCCAAAATAGCTTATCACCATTTCTAAAGTGGAAATAATTTTACGGACGGCCAGTGCCAGTAAGGGAAAAGCAGGCAATTGCCCCCCCCCCCCAAAAAAAAAATCGGTAGGCAAACGTGTGTTCCCCCCCCCCCCCCTCCTCTCTCCCCTCCCCCAGCCGTTCTGGGAGGTGTGATTTTTGCTCCGGGAAGTCATATACCCCCCCCCGGTCAACGATTCTTCTCCTTTTGCTGGCGACCAACCCCCCCCCCCCCCACCCCCCCACGGTCAACAACTTTTCGCTGACGAAACGGAGCGAAATTTCCCCTCCCCAAAACAAAACTTGAAACCTAGACCCGCCACTGAGGCTGCCCCTCCCCCCCCCCCCCCCCACACACACACACACTTTTCAAAACGTTCCTACGCCTATGGTTAGGCAGGCACCGGAAGTTGGGATTCATATAGCACTTTGCCGCTACAGTGTGTCCAATATTGGAAATTTATCAGTGTAATACCGTCTGAGGGGAAATTGGCAGCACTTAGTTATTAGCTACTTAGATACATAAATCAGTGATGATCCTATTTTCGGCTCGCAGCATCACGTCTTAGTGATATTTTACACGATAGATGGATGGTCCAGTGGCATGCTCGATGTCCGGGTCGGTGCTGCTGGTTCGGCAGGCGCCGCTGCGCTTCAACCTATAACGCCGTCCCGCGTACGGAACAGATCGGTAGCCACCCACCATACAGCGCAGATGGCACTGATCACTTTCCAATAACGCCACGATCAGACCCAAAATGAAACATGGCCTATGATATACTATCAACTTGAAAATAATAACATGAATCGACATAAAACGAGAGACAGCAAGCATTATATCATTGGAAGCAATATTTGGCAGCAATGTTGGAAAGTTTATCTTTGTAAAGTTTACCTTTAGTTAGTAAAATTGTAAAGTTGTATCTTTATAAAGTTTACCTTTGTTTATCTGGCTACTGCTTTTGCCTTGATGCATTAGGCTTCACTGACAATCGTACCACGAGATGAAATTCAAAACGTGGACACCAGGCCAAAGGTTCGTGCACCCGCGCGGCGCTGGGGTCTCCAGCCGAACGCGCGGTGCAGGGGGTAAATTTACCCCCCCCCCCCTCGTATCTTCTGAACCAATGATCGCAACGACACGTGCAATGCGGCGATCGAAAGCTCTCAATGAGACAAATATAATGCATACCCGATTTTTTTAAAAAAACTTCGTTAAAAATAAGGTCACATGTTAACCCTACAACCCGTACAACCCTATGCTAAGCTCTGCTTAGCATAGGGTTGTGATCCCAGAAATCCATCCCTTCACATTTCACTTTCGGTAATGTGGTAGATGTATCATACATTTGAGAGCTTTTTGTGCGATAATAGTCGTAATCTAAGGTTTTGAATGAAAATGAAGGCCCATCAACTCAAATAACTCGATTTTGACCTTTGACCTGACCGTGACCTGACAGGTCACGGTCAGGTCAAAGGTCAAAATCGAGTTATTTGAGTTGATGGGCCTTCATTTTCATTCAAAACCTTAGATTACGACTATTATCGCACAAAAAGCTCTCAAATGTATGATACATCTACCACATTACCGAAAGTGAAATTGTAAGCGAAGGTCAAGGTCAAGGTCAGATCACAAAAGGTCACTATTGGCAAGAGGTCTACGAAAGTCATGCGACACATGCTTTATGGGTTATTTTACACGTAGAATGCGATAGAAATAGCCATTGTCACACCCTGACCCCATACATGGCCCTTATGCGAAGTTCAGGTCAAGTCAGGTCGCCGAAGGCCAACATTTGCAATTGATTAATATAAATAAAAACACATTTTTATAGACTAATGTTGTCTCAGAAATGCAGTGGTGGCATTTACTTGTCTGTATCTGGTCAGTAAAACCCCAAAACGCAACTTAACCCTCCCCTACGGGGCTTTTTTCGCATTCGCCCTACGGGGAGGGGGGCTGACAGCCCCCCCCGTGTTAACTTCCAACCCAAGCAACTTAGAACCAGCATGTTGCCTGTCATGAGATGAATCTAACAGTATGCGATTTTTAGGTTTCAGTTCAACGGGTGACCTTACAGGTCAAGTGAATGACCTAAAATCGACCACGTCCACAAATAGCGATTGTACAGGGCGATTAGTATAACTTCCGAACGGAGAGAGATAGAGAGACACAGTAAAACGTAACGTGTTCCCTGTCATAAGAATAATCCAAAGGCATCCCATTTTGAGCATCTAGGTCAACTGGTGACTTTTGGGGTCAGGTCAATGGCCCTTTTGGGTCTGGCATGACCTTGGCGAAAAAGTCATAGGTCACGGATCTAATACACTTCAAATGTTGATAGGATACGTATAATTGTTGTAAACTCAGCTACTGAAAATTTCAGCAAGATACGCCACATGTGTAAAACGTTATTCAAGAAAAACTCCAGGGGGTTGTCAGTGGTCAGCCCCCCCCCCCCCCCCTAGGACGAAGGTTAAAAAAATTATGTCATGAGTTACTTATACTTACGGAGCCATAAGTCAGTCAAAATTACAGATATTGCTTTGAAGTTTGGTTTGAGTATCGTCCATACTTGGATCTCTAATAAATATTCCGTTTTTTTCGTATAATATATTTGCAAATGTTGAGTTTGTGAGGAAAAAAAATCACGAAAACAATCGGTTGTTTTACTTTGGGGGGTCAAATATTCATTTTTGACAAATTTGAGATAGCTATTTAGAAGATATGTCATTTCAGTCCTTCTGACATTTTGTATTTGCATTTTTCTTCAAAACTCGATTTTCTACGATTTTTCAAACAGTTGTCTTTTTTCACCAAAAATGGCACGACATGACGGCACTGAAACGTCATTATCTTCCAAACTCCTTCACCAATTTCAAAGAAAGTTTTCTAGAAGACGTAGAATTGATGCAGAATAAGGTACCGAAAGTTTCACTTCAATATCTGTCATAGTTTTCAAGTCATTGGGAAAATCTGGGAGAGGGGGGGGTAAAATTTACCTCCCTCTCCTCTCCAGCACCGCGCGGGTTAAAAGAGTGGATGACACAATTGCATTTTCTTGTAACCTAGTTTGTTATTTCTATAAAGTAAATATGACACTTTTTCTAAACATATGGTTACATATACCGAGAACATACGATTAACTCATTTCGAAATTAGTTATTATTCAACAATCAACATTTACACAACATCCATCTCCACTGCTGACTTCTAGAAATTTGATGCCACTTCCTCATATGAGGTGCCTACTTTTTGCCGATTATCTCAAATATCTCTAGCGATTTTACATTATTCCACTCATTTCGATCCCATCAGCTTTCACCCTGATCATCTATTTTCGAACATCTATCTTTGATCGGACTTAACTAATTCCCTGTTCGGCTGATTTCGCGATTAGCCCGACAGTCTCTCTGGGCACCTCCACTCGGGCGGAAATTCGTTTCCCTTAATTTGCCGGCCGTCAAGACTGTCTGTGATTCCGATGTGATCTGGGTGCTGCACGTGCCGGCCCGCGTGCTGATCCCGCGTGCTGATCCCGCGTGCTCCGCGTGCTGATCCCGCGTGCTCCGCGTGCTGATCCCGCGTGCTCTCGGTTGTCGGTCACGGCGCGCCTGACTGATGGGTCGGCGGCGGCGGCGGCGGCGGGTCGGATGGGTGCCACGTGAGCCACCGCCGCTGACCGCTGACCGCTGACCGCTGACCGCTGACCGCTGACCACTGCACCATACAATGACGGATACTGACAGTCAGACTTGAGAGCGCTGTCTGATCTGTACTTGTAGCTGCGGAGTATGGCTGCAGGCTAAATCGGGTAACAGTACTTTCTAGTACTTTAGTTATCAAACCTAACTATTTAAATATAGCAGACATCCCCGGATACATTATTTCCATAACCGAGTTTCCTTGTGCAATGCAAGAATTTAATGCACTCCTGCCTGTAAGAGGCATGAATTAATTCATGGCACCTTCAGAATGCCTTGGCAAAAGTTTGTGAAGAATATGAGCGAGCAAAGGAATGAGAGTCCAAAAGAAAGCAAGACCATGACATTGACCTCGGGAACGAGGCGCTGCACGCGGAAAGCACTGCGGAAGTCTGGATAGGAAAAGTCATGGGCATGTCGCCGACTGCATAATGCCAGTTCGACTGGCTGGCTCATAGTGTGTGTGTGTGTGTGTGTGTGTGTGTGTGTGTGTGTGTGTGTGTGTGTGTGTGTGTGTGTGTGTGTATGTGTGTGTGTGTGTGTGTGTGTGTGTGTGTGTGCGTGTGCGTGTGCGTGTACGTGTGCGTGTGCGTGTGTGTGTGCGTGTGCGTGTGCGTGTGCGTGTGCGTGTGCGTGTGCGTGTGCGTGTGCGTGTGCGTGTGCGTGTGCGTGTGTGTGTGCGTGTGCGTGTGCGTGTGCGTGTGCGTGTGCGTGTGCGTGTGCGTGTGCGTGTGCGTGTGCGTGTGTGTGTGTGTGTGTGTGTGTGTGTGTGTGTGTGTGTGTGTGTGTGTGTGTGTGGGAGTCTGTGGACTCTGCAGAGTTCTAGTGGCTGGTAACCGAACACTTAAGTGCACAACGCTGTTTAAACGTCGACGAGCTTGGTTCCGTTGTTCTTTGAAACGACACTCCCACCCCTGTCAGGTCAACTGTCTCTCTGGCGAAATCGTTTAGGATTTGGTGGGGTTGCCGAGTAGGATTTGTCCTATCATTCTCCAGCTCAAAATCGGTCGATGAAAATTGTTTGAACTGACATATGAATGAAAAATAAGCATTGCCTGAATAAAGATCCATGAATTGGTGATGACAGTCCATTTTGTCATGTTATGCCTTAACATTGTTAGATACGTTGTAAAAAGCAAGCATTTCATTGTCTTATTCGTGTTCTTACATATGGGCAGCTATTTTTCGTATCGGTAATTATTGTTCCGATTGGTTCCAAAATAAGCGTCACGCTGGGTTAGACGACAGTCTGTAGTGAATACCTGCATTCTCGCCATTCCTGGTCGGTCTGGGAGGTAGGCTGTCCGACACACTCCGGTGCTCGGCGGGACAGCCTATACAGCTTGGCTACACTGACGCTACACTGCCTGTATAGGCTGTTCCGCGCAGCATTGTTGTGCACCGTACAGCCTAATTTTTCAGGCGGTTCAAAACGCCCGGTATTCACCACAAATTAACTGCTGTGCCGGCCAACCCAGTGGAACGCTTATTTTGGAACCGATAGTACATACCTACCCGGACTACTGTTGTGAAAATAAGAATATTGCTGAATTTCACAAGTTACCTAAATTATTTTTGTTTATTGAAGGATTTTTTATGGCTGCATGGATGCTTTCGTAAGGCCAAGCAATGTATTCATACTGGCCAACATTAAGCATACTGACCATAATAATATGTTTCCAATCTAGTAATAGTAGGTACCTAATTGCGATCATTCACATGATGTTACGCATAAAGCTTGATGCATTGGAAAATCCTACCTATATCCCACGTAAAACATTATTGGTTTCACAGTCGTCATCCATTCCACATAATTTCATGACCAGACAACATTAAACTTTTGAGAAATAGCGGACTAAAAAACATTATGAAAATATTTGTCTGATGACAAATCATTTGCGATTTAAACCTATATTTGACCGCAATTATTTAACGGTCCTTTAACCTGCTCGGTTTTAGAGCTATCATTGAGCGCAAACAACATCGCATACTCGGTAACACCTAACAAAATATAACCTCGAAAGATCGCAACTAGTGAGCCACTCATGGTATATTCCGCTGTTGTGCACCCCACTGACCTTGAGAAGCCTGCGTCGCCTCAGGCGGGTCCTTTGTCTGACCTCCAACCGCACGTGCCCGGGGGCGTCGCCTGACCTCGACCCTCGGGTCAGGAGCGATGTGCGACCTCCACACGGGCCGCACCAAGCTCAACACCACAGCCCGTCACCTGGCCGCCACCGCCGCCGCCTCAGGGACGGCGTCTGCGCGCCGCCGCCGCCGCCGACGACGGGGCAGCGTCGAGAGCGACGCGTACCCGCTGCCCGCGGCGCAGATACCAGCAGCCCGCGGTCTAATGCAGCAGCCGGCCAGCCGCCCCGACCTGCACCGACGGCGCTGCAGCTGGAGACAGGGGGCTCCAGGGCAAATAGCCGGCCCCAAACCGTGATTTGATGCGTCTCGCACGCAACGCTGTTGTAACAGTTGTTCTTTTTACGCGTTAGAGTACGAGTATTTGCAACAGGTTTGGCGGTAGGCGATTGCAGGTAGTGAAGCAATAGCTGTGAATAAACCCATTCATTCTTATCACCGAGGCGCAGCAATTCACCATAAGGACTAAGTAGTCACAGCAGTATCCTTGTGCTTAAATGTGTAAATATATTGGTAAAGGTAAAATTCGAGGAAACACTGTTGTCAAGTAGTGACTGATGAACTCCTTTGCTTTTTTTATTCAGCTCATAAGTGTAAGTATTTTCACCATGCAATGATTGTTTTGTTCGAGGGTTCACCATGGGCTTCAAATATGAAAATATTATTGACAACTTCCTTACTGCAGCTCTAAAATGTTCCATGAAGCTGAATACATATAGCTAATAGCCGTTTTCACGAAGGATTATTGCGCTGAAAAGATTCTGAAAAGTTTCTGAAAAGTTTTGGTATACAAGTCTTAAGTATACAAGTAAAAGTAAGTGTAAAAGTTAAAACGGCTCGTTTTACGACTTTTATAAGACTTTTATACTTAAGACTAAGATACCAAAACTTGTAAAAACTTTTCAGAAACTTTTCAGAATCTTTTCAGCGCAATAATCTTTCGTGAAAACGGCTAATATGTTTAAAGAGACACTGTCTCTGTAATGTAAAATGTGATATGTTAACCCCCGACTTACTGGGGGGGGGGGCTATTCCCCCTCCCCCTCACGTTATTTTGAAATAACTTCTAAACAAACACCAGTATCGTCACCAAAATTTCAGTACCTTCTCTCACATCAATTCTACACATGTTGGCCAAAGAAAAAATATGAGATTATGATAGGTCAACCGGGAATGACGTCAGAGTGACATCATGTTCTTCGGTTTTTGTTGAAAAATAATGGTTTGCGGAAAACGCTGTCAAAGGTACAACGTTTGAGATAAATTGAATTGTCTTAAATCAAATTACTGAAAATAGACCGGGCTATCAAACTGCTATCACGGATTTTTTTAGTTTTTATTTAAAAAAATTGTTGAGAAATCCAAATACATTTTGTTTACAATATTTTAAAAAAATCAGAGTTATAAAAAACGGAATATATGTGATCGAGACGTGTTCGGTGAATATGTGTACCAAATTTGAAGTCGATATCTTCAAAAATGACTGGCTTTGACCTTTAAATGACAAAAATCGACCACCTCTCACAACATTCCTATGCATACAAAAATGCATTTCCGTTCTTTGCTTTTTAGTTCTATTTATATGGACAAATAATGTTCTAAGGTCAATTTTTCGCTTTTTAGACGAAAAACAAATCCATAAACATGTGTTACAACGCCTAATGCCCGTAATCTGCAGTTTGACCTCTTGAACTCGGATGATCTTGACCTGACCCAAGGTCATAAACAGCTTACAATGGTACTTAGAAGTGTCAGACAAGTGACAGGCCGGGTTCGGCCGGTTAGGCCGCTCATATTCAGATTTTTTCCCATACACCACGGAAGGACGAGCGCTCGCTCGTAATGACAATTCATCAGCCTTTTTTGCACGAACTCGTCTCCACATCTGCTTGTTGGGCACGTTTGGCAATATTCGGCCAGCAAGGCCTCGGTTGCCGGGTCGGTCTGGTTCGTCTTAAGGTGGCCGTCCACTGCGCACACACGCCTAACGACCTAACGGCCGAATTTCAAGACGCGCCGACTACGCGCCGACTACGCGCGTAGTACCGGCCTAACGACCGAATTATGCGCCGAATGTGAGACGCCATGATTGACCAAAAGTGTATTAAAATGCACAAGTTTTAGGTATTACTGAAGTTAAAAAAACGTTTTAGGTGAATTATGTATGCGCACCACGGAAATGTTAGTAATATTTAACACTAAAGCACGTGCAATAAGGCGAATACAAATTATAAATGCCTCAAAACTTTTAAGTTCTTGATCCGGCACCAAGGTCACGTAAATAAGCAGAAATATAAACAAATCATTCAACGTTCTGTAAATTGGAGAATTAGGAGAAATAGGCGTGTACATTTGTGTTGCTGTGGCCACAGGTTTTGAATAATTTCAGCAAAAAGAAAGTAGCTTTCTACTACGGAGAAGACAGCTTTCGAAGATTATCGCCATAAATAACCTTGTTGTTCACTACAATACAAAGTTAGAAGCCCTGGAAGCACCAATGCTATGGTAGGCTTGTGACATTTACCTACTTCATAGCGCGAAATGATGTACTTCTCGTAAAATTTGCGATAAGATCTTTCAGGTGCAGCGTGCAGGTAAGCTTTCTTCACGCCTAACGACCGAAAAGTTCAGCATTTCCAACTTCTGCGCGCCTACTCAGCGCCGAATGACGCGCTGACAACGCGCCGAAAAAGTCAGCTGAACACGCCTAATCGCGCATTCGGTCGATAGGCGACAAGTCAGCGCGCTTCCCATAGGCCCCCATGTTAAATTCAGCCGTTAGGCGATTAGGCGAGTGCAGTGGACGGCGACCTTTAGTCAGCTGGTAAACATGTTTGCGCCTAATTGTTCCTTTAGTCTTGTTTTTCGACCAGATGATGTCGGCTCAGTCTTTGGAAAACAAATGGTAGCCGTCAGGCGTCTAATTGTGTTCCAATTAGTTTTGCACTTCCAGACTGAATTTATGGTCTGCCGGTTAACCCGCGACTTACTGGGGGGGGGGGGCTATTTCCCCCCCCCCCCAAACACCCTCCCGTTATTTTGCAATAACTCCTAAACCAACACTAGTATTGTCGCCAACTTGCAGTACCTTCTCCCACATCAATTCTACACATGTTGGACGAAGGAAAAAGATGAGGTTATGATAGATCAACCGGGAATGACGTCAGAGTGACGTCATGTTCTTCGGTTTTTGTTGAAAAATAATGGTTTTCAGAAAACACTATCAACGGTACAATATTTGAGATAAATTGAATTGTCTTAAATCAAATTACTGACAATAGACCCGGCTATCAAACTGCTATCTCGGAGTTTTGAGTTTTTAAAGTTCAAAATTTTGAGAAATCCAAATACATTATTTTATTTTTTAACAGAATTATCCAAAAACTGGAATATGTGATCGAGACGTGTTCGGTGAATACGTGTACCAAATTTGAAGTCGTTATCTTCAAAAATGACTGACTTATGACTTTTAAATGACAAAAATTGACCACCTCTTACAGCATTACTATGCATAAAAAATGCATTTCCGTTTTTGCTTTTTACTTCTATTTATATGGAACAAACAATGTTCTAAGGTCATTTTTTACGTTTTAGACGAAAAACAAACCCATATACATGTGTTTGTTACAACGCCTAATGACCGTAATCTGCAGTTTGACCTCGTGACCTCGGATGACCTTGACCTGACCCAAGGTCATAAACAGCTTAGGATGGTACTTAGAAGTGTCATACACACGAATCATACCGATTTATCGACTGCTTATGCGTTTAATATCGCAATTTTGCGCGACAATTTCATCCATCGAGACCTTTGGACACTGTCAAACATTTTGTACTTGACCTGACCTGTGACGTCACCGGGGACCCCAAGGTCAACAATATTAGGTTTCCCTCGATAAATTGCCTAGGGCTATCGAATGCCGTTTTAATTTTTTAGAATCGGTCCATATACCCCAGTAACTCGCGGGTTAAAGAGCAATTGCATCTGATTAACACTATGAAGTCCCTTTTTTCGAAATTCGCGCCCAGTCGCTCAATATCATCGTTCACAGTTCGGTTTTCTTCCAGCCAATGACCTTGACGAGTCTGCCCACCACTACGCACCAAAATCAATTAATTGCAGCGTTGTGCAACAATTGTAAATAGTTATATTTTTGCTTAAGCATTCTGTCGAAATTTGTAATGTCAGAAAACATTTCATGTCTTATTATGCCCGATTTAAAGGGACTGTCCCACCTTTGTTAAAGTTGTAGAATCACACTTAATTGTATGTCTACATGTCAGGCGAGGTCAGCTGAACATGTTCGTGAACTTGTTTTCCGAGAAGAAAAAAAAATGCTTATCTTGGAAGATATTCAACTTTAAGTTTTAAGCGAAAAGTTGGGTTGGTGACGTCATATGATTTTTGTTTAATAACAGGGAAATCCTTTGTGCTGCCAAATATATGGCACAATTTTTTGTCGACATCTATTGCGCAGAAAAAGCGAACCACCCGGTGTCTTGCTATCCTCTAGATTGCGAACCACTCGGGGGTCGAGAAATGAAAGACAAAATATTCCAAGGCTGACCTTAAAACAAGTCGACTATCATTACCCGTTGGGTAAAGAGACGACACTATCGGTTTAGAGGCCCTATTCAAATACACATGGGCCTTATTTTTTACAGATGTCAAAATAAAACTCGAATATCTTTTTGATTAGACCATTGTGGTTGTTTTAACTGCTACCATACTTAATTTCAATGCCTAGCCATAAAAATGGCTATCTCAACTCAAATATAATGTTAAGGTGAGATGGTCCCTTTAAGCCAAATAATTGGATAAAAGAAAAGATTAATTCCGAAGGGAAAATATTAATTTCGAAGGGATTTTGATTTTTCCGAAGGGATTTTGATTCCGACCGAGGTTTTTTGTGGGAACAACTCAAGTGCGCCAGATGCACCAGATTCGTTTCATGTAGTTAACAGGAACCACAATGTATAAGTGCATTGCCGCCTCATCCAATTGTTGCAATAGCGTCAGCTGACGGTTGGTCAGATGCAGTTAACTGGAACAAACGCTTCCATAATCCATATATGTAGTGGTGTGTAGAAATCGTAAACAGTTTTCGATTCTTATGAAAAATGAAATAAATGATTTGTCATTGACACATCAAGTAATAATAAATTGGACAAATTCGTCTTATAAGTCACGCTACACTACATCACAACATTCACATTTCACAACACATTCATCCCATTTACAGGATCTACTAAACGTACCATATAGTCCACACGCACACAGCCACCGCGACCCACACAATCCGCTCGTAGAAGAGCATGTAGGCCTGTGCCGTGAGCACCTTGACCAGCGTCACTTATGTGACGTGTGTGTCACTGATGTGGAAACACCTGCCCGCCTCCGGTTTCGGCTGCTCTGGTTCCGACGCCGGCCGCGGCTCTGGCTTTGGCTGTTCCTGCTCGACTGTCTCAGTACCGGCGTTCTCGGCTGTCTCTGAGCCCTGAGGTCAATGAGGCCTGTGCAGTGCTCTGCTCAGTCTGCTCGGCCCGCTGCCGCGCCCGCTCGCATGCCACCCTGAACGCATCCGTAACAAGTGGGGTCAGCAGCTCCGAGTTAACGGTCATCTTGTCGTGCCGCCGGCACGCGCACGTAGGCCGTGTAGTGGCCGCTGGTGAGCCTGCCACTGTGCTCCACCACGCCGAACAGCGAGTACAGCACGCGCTGCTGGCCGGGCCGCATCTGGGGAGATCCTGACTGATTGATGAGCAGAAGGGCGCCAGATCAAGCTGTTCCCCAAACTGCACGTGCCGGGTAACCTGGCGTAGGCTGAAGCTGCACACCTCAAACCTCTTCAGGTGGATGGTGAGTACCGGCGGCGGGCTGTAGATGAGCAGCTGCTTAATGGCGTCACTGTAAACCGTGTCCCTCTGCACTCCCTTCTCTGATGGAGGCGGCCGTTTGTTCCGCAGCTCAGTGCAGCTGTCGCAGCCTAACCTGTTGTTTCCTGCCAGCAGCTCCGGCGTCGTGTACTGGTTCAGACAGGTCAGCAGGCTGCACTCGCCGGAGGCCGCCTGGTAACGCGGCGCCAGCGTGGTCAGAGCCCGGTGCAGCCACTCGGACTGGGTCAGTACCGGCGGCCCGTCCCCGTCAGCACCGGATTTGTCACGCGGGGTAGGTCCGCCATCAGCAGTGGTAGGTCCGGTGTCCTCAGATGCGGTCAGTTTGGAAGCCATGGTAGACTCCGTAGCGGAGGGAGGCTCTGCGGAGGCTGCTTCGATCGGCTCAGGCACGACGCTGCCGCTGCCACCACCGCTGGCCGCAGGCTCGCCGTTCTGTGGAGCGCCAGTCCGGCTACAGTCGACCGCTGCGGCCACCGGGCCGTCCTCAGCCGGCTCAGTCTGACCGCCGTCACCCCGTCTGGCGGTAATACCGACGGGTCATCCTATGGCTCCTCCTCAGTCCGGACACAGTCCCCGTTAGCGCTGTCCCCCCCCCCCCCCCCCCCCCCACCTGTCTGACCGTTCTCGGACGCCCCCGCCCTGCCAGCGTCGCCCTCCTTACATTCTCCCTCCACCGCCGGCACCATTTTGTGGCCTGTTAAAGGAAATAGTTCACCTTGGAAATTTTTTACCCAACACGATTTGATTATATTTTTTAATACAATTTCTTTTTATATTGTCAAAAATGGCCTTATATCGCGCCGATTCAGGACAGAAGGACGTACATTTGTATGGTTTATCAAAACTATATGCATACTCTCTGCGTCAGAGTCCTGACGTCACGCGAATGTAAACAATGGTTCAGCCAATCAGATTCGAAAGTAGTCGCGTAAAGATAGACTCGCATTGGAGATGTGCCAACCGGCGGCCGGCGATCGCTTGCTAGCACCAGCTGCAAGCTGATTGGCTGATGGTATAGCCTCTGCCCGGGCTAAAACCAGTACAACATTATTTTGCCAGCACCGCATTCCTTCGCCAAAAACTCAAATATATTCGGCCGGAGAGTCTTTTCTGTCAAGAAAACTTGCAGATAGGGGTTTCCCAACACGGGCTACAAAACTGCTATCAGTTTAAAACTAATGTTGAAGGTGAACTATTTCCTTTAAGTCCCTTTGCACCACCCTGCAGGGTACGGTTCAGCTTGTCGTCGGCGGCAGGAAGAGAGAGGTCCAGGGACGGCTCCAATCGGTACTTGATGTTCTTGCACTCCTGGCATACCACCAAACTAACGAGCTGTCCTCTGAAGATGGTGTCTACGGTGGTGTGAGACATCTGAATATTCAGCGGGTGCACATTTTCTCAATAAATGCCTTGCATCAATAAGTGATTGTTTTTGTTGTATTTGCGCTGCTTGCGAAAGCCTTTGGTGACGATTAAAAATCATAAGTAGTCCTTAGGACTTGCTTAAGCCGGTGTTTGCGATATCATCCGATAGAGGCAGTGTCCCTTTAAGCTCTTCCATTTTTATTGCGTGACCTTCTGCATCAGCTGAGTTATGACAATCTGAAACGCCAAGATTTCGGCTGTATTGCCCTTAAATCCGGGAAAATATTACTGGCGCAGTTGAGTTGTAACTTGGAGTAATATCTTCATTTCCCATGAAGCTACCATACGCCACCGTTTTAGAACTCGCTTTGCATTAAGTGTCTGGATGGCCACCATAATTTGCTTTATATTTCATTTAACCATTTACTGATTCTCTGTGCTCCATTTGACAACTTCAACCGAAAGATGGCATTGAGATTCTTCTTGAACAATAGCATATATTGCACGTTTTACATGAGCATGATGTGTTCATACATGATCATGATTCACTGTACTACATTTGCTTGTATTGCTTCGGTTAGCATACCTAAATATATGTTCATAGATAATTTATTTTGAGTGCAATAGCAATAACAACTCCAATGCATGGATCATTCGAATAGGAAATGCGATAGAAAAGGGGGAAAATGAGCTATTAACCCTCGCCCTACGGGGAGGCCTGACACCCCCCCCCCCCCCCGCCTCCCTGAGGTTTTTCTTGAATAACTTTTTACACATGCGGTACATCTTGCTGAAATTTTCGGCAGCTGAGTTTACAACAATTATACGTATGCTGTAAAAAAAATAATTGAAATTAATTAAGCTGTTTGGGAGATAATCATGTTTTCATGACGTCATGTTGGTAAAAAAAAATGAAAAATCGTAGAAAACAGAGTTTTAAAGCAAATTGCAAACGCAATTCACCAAAGATACAAAATAGCATTCTCTTTAAAATGGTAATCTCGGATTTGCAACATTTTGGTTTTTCACCCCTAAATTTAAAAAACTGATTTTTTTTGTGTGGAAAAATCCCCACAAAATCAAAATTTTCAAAAATGTTAGCAAAACCGGAATATATGTGAGAGAACTGAGTATGGACAATATCCATGCCAAATTTCAAAGCAATATCTTCATTTTTGACTGAGTGATGGTTCCCTAAGTGTAAGAAACTGATGACGTCATTTAAAAAAAAAAATTTGTTTGACTTTTTTTACAAGATGCGAACAAATAATTACCTTTTCTGTATTTCTGAGCCAAAATTAGTCTGGGAACATGCCTTTTTATTTACATTGATCAATTTCTAATTTTGAGGTTTTCTGAAAAGCAAAATCGCTGTTCTGGACGTGGTAAATCCGAGATCATTTACTTGACCTGGAAGGTCGCCCGTTGACCTGAAACCTAAAACTCGCATACTTTTAGATTTCTCTCATGACAGGTAACATGATGGTTCTTACCGCATTGCTCTAAGGTGCTTGGTTTGGAAGTTAACAGGGGGTCTGTCAGGCCCCCCCCCCCCCCGTAGGGCGAAGGTGAAAAAAGCTCCCGTAGGGCGAGGGTTAAGTTTGGACCATTGCTGGTTGCTCGAATCTCACTTCAAGGAAACAATTCCAGTATACTTATTACGTACGTACATATCGAAATTTACTATGCTCAAAACCTTATGTTTGATTTTTGCTAGGCATACATGTTGACAACTAACAGCATCATAGCATGTCACTTATAAATTCCAAAAGGTTGAACGGTAGAAGAATATCTATATAATTAAATAAATTAAATACATTAAATAGATTAAATAATATAACTTATATAATTGTCTTACAACAGCCCGCCATTACATGCTCTTTCTGGGAGAGCGAAGGTGTGGTTATGTAAGTGTGATTATCCTCGATGAAGCAAAGTGTTCATATAATGTTGGGTATTACTAACTGACAACTGACTAACTGACAACTGACGTATAAACCCGATTATCGACTCAAAAACGCTGTGGTCATGGTTAGCGCCTTTACAGAACAGTACCGGGAACCGCAGATGGACGTGAGATTACGGTCGCTCCCTAACAGGAACCTGTCGCTGAAGTGAGATTACGGTCGCTCCCTTACAGGAACCTGTCGCGCAGATGGACGTGAGATTACGGTCGCTCCCTAACAGGAACCTGTCGCGCAGATGGACGTGAGATTACGGTCGCTCCCTAACAGGAACCTGTCGCGCAGATGGACGTGGGATTACGGTCGCTCCCTAACAGGAACCTGTCGCGCAGATGGACGTGAGATTACGGTCGCTCCCTAACAGGAACCTGTCGCGCAGATGGACGTGAGATTACGGTCGCTCCCTAACAGGAACCTGTCGCGCAGATGGACGTGAGATTACGGTCGCTCCCTAACAGGAACCTGTCGCGCAGATGGACGTGAGATTACGGTCGCTCCCTAACAGGAACCTGTCGCGCAGATGGACGTGAGATTACGGTCGCTCCCTAACAGGAACCTGTCGCGCAGATGGACGTGGGATTACGGTCGCTCCCTAACAGGAACCTGTCGCGCAGATGGACGTGAGATTACGGTCGCTCCCTAACAGGAACCTGTCGCTGAAGTGAGATTACGGTCGCTCCCTTACAGGAACCTGTCGCGCAGATGGACGTGAGATTACGGTCGCTCCCTAACAGGAACCTGTCGCGCAGATGGACGTGAGATTACGGTCGCTCCCTAACAGGAACCTGTCGCGCAGATGGACGTGGGATTACGGTCGCTCCCTAACAGGAACCTGTCGCGCAGATGGACGTGAGATTACGGTCGCTCCCTAACAGGAACCTGTCGCGCAGATGGACGTGAGATTACGGTCGCTCCCTAACAGGAACCTGTCGCGCAGATGGACGTGAGATTACGGTCGCTCCCTAACAGGAACCTGTCGCGCAGATGGACGTGAGATTACGGTCGCTCCCTAACAGGAACCTGTCGCGCAGATGGACGTGAGATTACGGTCGCTCCCTAACAGGAACCTGTCGCGCAGATGGACGTGGGATTACGGTCGCTCCCTAACAGGAACCTGTCGCGCAGATGGACGTGAGATTACGGTCGCTCCCTAACAGGAACCTGTCGCTGAAGTGAGATTACGGTCGCTCCCTAACAGGAACCTGTCGCGCAGATGGACGTGAGATTACGGTCGCTCCCTAACAGGAACCTGTCACGCAGATGGACCTGAGATTACGGTCGCTCCCTAACAGGAACCTGTCACGCAGATGGACGTGAGATTACGGTCGCTCCCTAACGGGAACCTGTCGCGCAGATGGACGTGAGATTACGGTCGCTCCCTAACAGGAACCTGTCACGCAGATGGACGTGAGATTACGGTCGCTCCCTAACAGGAACCTGTCACGCAGATGGACGTGAGATTACGGTCGCTCCCTAACAGGAACCTGTCGCGCAGATGGACGTGAGATTACGGTCGCTCCCTAACAGGAACCTGTCGCGCAGATGGACGTGAGATTACGGTCGCTCCCTAACAGGAACCTGTCACGCAGATGGACGTGAGATTACGGTCGCTCCCTAACAGGAACCTGTCGCGCAGATGGACGTGAGATTACGGTCGCTCCCTAACAGGAACCTGTCGCGCAGATGGACGTGAGATTACGGTCGCTCCCTAACAGGAACCTGTCGCGCAGATGGACGTGAGATTACGGTCGCTCCCTAACAGGAACCTGTCGCGCAGATGGAAGTGAGACTACGGTCGCTCCCTAACAGGAACCTGTCGCGCAGATGGACGTGAGATTACGGTCGCTCCCTAACAGGAACCTGTCGCGCAGATGGACGTGAGATTACGGTCGCTCCCTAACAGGAACCTGTCGCGCAGATGGACGTGAGATTACGGTCGCTCCCTAACAGGAACCTGTCGCGCAGATGGACGTGAGATTACGGTCGCTCCCTAACAGGAACCTGTCGCGCAGATGGACGTGAGATTACGGTCGCTCCCTAACAGGAACCTGTCGCGCAGATGGACGTGAGATTACGGTCGCTCCCTAACAGGAACCTGTCGCGCAGATGGACGTGAGATTACGGTCGCTCCCTAACAGGAACCTGTCACGCAGATGGACGTGGGATTACGGTCGCTCCCTAACAGGAACCTGTCACGCAGATGGACGTGAGATTACGGTCGCTCCCTAACAGGAACCTGTCACGCAGATGGACGTGGGATTACGGTCGCTCCCTAACAGGAACCTGTCGCGCAGATGGACGTGAGATTACGGTCGCTCCCTAACAGGAACCTGTCACGCTGAAATATGGCATAATGCATCAGGAGACCTAGTTTATTACACCTGCGCTACATGTGTATGTAGGTACATCGCAATATACGTGGGCCGACGACTTCACGATGGTATGTCCATGTAATGCATACATGCATACCGTCCGTCTGTTGGAGGGCCACTGGCCGCTGCCCCGGGACCGGACCGGGCCATTGCTGTGTGAGGAGACGCCGCTGGCTGCCGCTGCCCCGGGACCGGACCGGGCCATTGCTGTGTGAGGAGACGCCGCTGGCTGCCGCTGCCCCGGGACCGGACCGGGCCATTGCTGTGTGAGGAGACGCCGCTGGCTGCCGCTGCCCCGGGACCGGACCGGGGCTTCGCTGTGTGAGGAGACGCCGCTGGCTGCCGCTGCCCCGGGACCGGACCGGGGCTTCGCTGTGTGAGGAGACGCGCTGGCTGCCGCTGCCCCGGGACCGGACCGGGCCATTGCTGTGTGAGGAGACGCCGCTGGCTGCCGTTGGTATTCCCCCACCAAGGGCCACTGGCCGGGACCGGACCGGGGCTTCGCTGTGTGAGGAGACGCCGCTGGCTGCCGCTGCCCCGGGACCGGACCGGGGCTTCGCTGTGTGAGGAGACGCGCTGGCTGCCGCTGCCCCGGGACCGGACCGGGCCATTGCTGTGTGAGGAAACGCCGCTGGCTGCCGTTGGTATTCCCCCCCCCCCCCCAAGGGCCACTGGCCGGGACCGGACCGGGGAATTGCTGTGTGAGGAGACGCCGCTGGCTGCCGCTGCCCCGGGACCGGACCGGGGCTTCGCTGTGTGAGGAGACGCGCTGGCTGCCGCTGCCCCGGGACCGGACCGGGCCATTGCTGTGTGAGGAGACGCCGCTGGCTGCCGTTGGTATTCCCCCACCAAGGGCCACTGGCCGGGACCGGACCGGGGAATTGCTGTGTGCGGAGACGCCGCTGGCTGCCGCTGCCCCGGGACCGGACCGGGGCTTCGCTGTGTGAGGAGACGCGCTGGCTGCCGCTGCCCCGGGACCGGACCGGGCCATTGCTGTGTGAGGAGACGCCGCTGGCTGCCGTTGGTATTCCCCCACCAAGGGCCACTGGCCGGGACCGGACCGGGGCTTCGCTGTGTGAGGAGACGCGCTGGCTGCCGCTGCCCCGGGACCGGACCGGGGAATTGCTGTGTGACGAGACGCCGCTGGCTGCCGTTGGTATTCCCCCAGCTGACGTGCTGTCAGACTTACGACGAGGCCACGTGATGCATTATTACGGCGACTTCGCTCCCTCAGGACTCGCGGGGGAACAAACCGCCAGACTCAACTCACTCACCACTACGATACCAGGGACTGATGTGCTAGTTAAATAATGCAAGAAAGTTGGGTCAGATTCCTGGCGCTATTGTGAGCTTTGTGTCAGCTAACAAAGTAGGCATGCAATTATTATAACACTTAGTGATGTTCTTCTCCATGTCATCTTACAGCTAGCTAAAATGTGCACATTCTTCAGCGTATTATTAAAACAAAACAGATGTGTCATAACACAGTAATCCTTGATATATTATTTTTGTTTAATTCATATTTAAGCATTACTAAATGAGGGGTAAGGGCGTTAAAAGCAGCATAAAGTGATGCTATTATTGGTGTCCTTTGACAAAATCTGACACCGACAAGGCATTGTCGTTACAATTCTGTCTGCCATTGGTGATATGTACGATAATTGGTGATATGTACGATTATTTTCCCCGTATTGAAATTAGCGCTGTTCTGACCAAAATCCTTGCGGATTTGTAGACAACAAAACGTCTAACAGTACTTGTTAGACGTTTGGCCGGTCCGACACAGCTGCAGCAAGAACGTCTAACAAGCCTTCTTAACAGTTTCCCCATGTCAATGTCAAGTTTCTTTTTGGCTCAATATCAATATCCAGCCACACGATACCGCGTCGCCTAGAAGCAGTCAACTAAGGCCTTGGTCAACACCTGTAAACGTACTTGAATCGCGTCGTTACTGGCACAAACAGCGCCATAATTGTCTCTGTCTCTCCTGACTCACCGACCTGACAGCGACGTGGATAAAGGCTAGTCATGGGGCAGCCGCGATGTCACCGTGTTTTTTTCAGCTGTAAGTCTTGGCTTGAGGAATGCTGCCACTAAATCAAAACACACTATTTTTGACACTGTATGCATGATGTTTTACGCTGATATTTTAATGCTGATCCAAATTGAAAATGACTGAGATCCTGTTATGTGTTTGCGCCCTTCATATCTTTGGTTTGAGATGCGTAGTTATCTTCAGCAGCGTTTTGCTAACTCACGGTACGGCGGTACACAATCAATCCTGGATGACATTAGTTCAAACGGGACGCTCTTTGCCGACGATGCCAAGATATTCCGGAGAGTGAAAAACTCAGATGATGTTAAATGCCTACAGGATGACCTTTGTAAGCGTGATGAGTGGAGCCACAAATGGTCTTTGAAATTGAACAAGAAGAAGTGCAAAGTAATGCACTTTGGCAAAAATAGCCAAGGTCATGAGTACACCTTGAGTGGCATTACATTATCCACCACTAGCAGTGAAAAGGATCTGGGCATCATTGTTACTTCTGCCATGAAGCCATCCGCGCAAGTAGCCAAGGCTGCATCCTCTGCAAATTCCATGTTAGGCCGCATTAAGAGAACCTTCAGCTGCCTGGATGAGGAAACCCTGCCTGCATTGTATAAGGTCCTTGTTCGTCCACACATGGAATATGCCATCCAGACCTGGTCCCCATACTTGAAAAAGAATATCAAGATGCTGGGGAGAGTGCAAAGGACTAAGGAGAGCCACCAAACTAGTACGAAGCATTCCCCATCTCACCTACCAGGGTAGACTGAAACACCTTATGCTAACAACACCGAAGAAGAGGAGGCAGAGAGGAGACATGATAGAGGTGTTCAAACTGCTTAAGGGTTTTGATCATGTAAATATGGAAGTAAATTTCTTAAAACTGGATAAAAACCACAACCAAAGGACAAGAGGACACAGCCTGAAGCTATATAAGCCTCGGCACGGAACATGGAAAAGAAACCAGTTTTTCTCATCAAGGGTGGTTGAAGAGTGGAACAGACTCCCTGAAAATGCCATTGATAGTAAAAACATTAATTCCTTCAAGCATCACTATGATCAATACCAAAAAAAATGACCAGGAGGCAGCCCTCACAAGCTAATAAGCTCTCTTGCCTACTATCCCTGTCTACTACTGGCAAGCATCTACTGGTAAGCACGACGGCCACTCTCGCTTCAGAGGGTCCATGCTGACGGTGACCTCCAGAGGGCCCCTCTAGCTTCCAGAGGGCCCCATGCGGCCTGCAGAGGGCCTACTCTGACCTCCAGAGGCACACTCCGGCCTCTACCTTCAGAGGGCTGACTACTGCCTCCACCTTCAGAGGGCCCACTTCAGCCTCCAGAGTCCCAATTCTGACCTCCAGAGGGCCCTCTCATGGCTTCTAGAGAGCCCACTCTGACAGAGAGAGGCCCATTCTGACCTGTGAGGATCCACTCTGTCTTACGGAGGGCCCCTTTGGCCTTCATGGCCTTCATAGGGCTCCTTTGGCTTTCAGAGGACCCTCTACGGCCTCCAGCGGACCCTCTCCGGCATTCAGAGGGCCCACTCCGGCCCGAGAGGGCACTTCTGGCTTCTCGACGGCCATTCTCGCTTTCAGAGGGCCCATTTTTACCTCCAGAGGATCCCCTCTGGCTTCACGACAGTCATTCTCGCTTTCAAACGGCCCACTCTGACCTCCAGAGGGCCCACTTCGGCCTCCAGAGGGCCTCATGTGGCCTCCACCTCCAGAGGGCCCACTTCTGTCTCCAGATGGCTAACTCTGGCATCCAGAGGGCCCCCTGACTTCCATAGGGCTCCTTCCTTCCAGAGGGTCCACTCTGTCCTCCAGAGGACCCACTCTGCCCTCCAGAGGACTCAGTCTGGCCTTCAGAGGTCCCACTCCTGCCTATAGAGGGTCAACTCTGGCCTCCAGTGGGCCCCATCTGGCTTCCAGAGGGCCTACTCTGAACTCCAGAGGGCCCATTCTGACCTGCAGAGAGTCCACTCTGGCTTTCAGAGGGCCCCTTTGGCCTACAGAGGGCCCTCTCCGGCCTTCAGAGGGCTCTCCGGATACTATTGGCCCCTCTGACCTCCCGAGGGCCCACTCCGGCCTAAAGGGGCCACTTTGGCCTCCAAAGGGCCCTCTCCGACCTCCATAGGGCCCACATTGGTCTCGAGAGGACTCACTTTAGCCTCCAGGGGCTATTCTGGCATCCAGTTGGCCTCCTCTCTGACCTCTTGAGGGCCCATTCTGACCTGGAGCCCAGGCGGGCTCTTCGGGCCCACCTGGACCCGAAATGACTTGGAGGGGGGGGGGGCATGGCCCGGATGCCCCCCCCCCCCCCCCTGGGACCGCCTCTGCGCCTGTTTCCAGGGTTTCCATTTTCCGAATATTGAGCCCAGATGGTGGTGGATCTGAATAATTCGTTACGGAATTGAGCCCCGCAGTGTTGCATTTAATTAATATCCTAAATATATTAGACGTCTGCTGAGCTAGTGAGTGTGGTTTCGTCAGAATACGATGACGCTGAAGCCGCTAAGTCAGCTGTGTCGGACCGGCCAAGTACGTTTTGTTGTGTCCTTTGGTTGTGGTTTTTATCCAGTTTTAAGAAATTGACTTCCATATTTACATGATCAAAACCCTTAAGTAGTTTGAACACCTCTATCGTGTCTCCTCTCTGCCTCCTCTTCTTCGGTGTTAGCATAAGGTGTTTCAGTCTACCCTGGTAGGTGAGATGGGGAATGCTTCGTACTAGTTTGGTGGCTCTCCTTAGTCCTTTGCACTCTCTCCAGCATCTTGATATCCTTTTTCAAGTATGGGGACCAGGTCTGGATGGCATATTCCATGTGTGGGCGAACGAGGACCTTATACAATGCAGGCAGGGTTTCCTCATCCAGGCAGCTGAAGGTTCTCTTAACCTAACCTAGCCTAACATGGAATTTGCAGAGGATGCAGCCAGGCACGTAGCCAGGATTTCGTCCAGGGGGGGGGGGCGGCGCCTCGAAAGGGTCCCTTCCCGAGCGTTGAAAGGGCCCCTTCCCAAGCGTTGAAAGGCCCCCCCCCCCCTAAAAAAAAACGCATGAAAAGGCACGTTACAAGGCTGGAAAATGAAGTATGGCAGGTATGGCATGGGCCATACCAACGTTTAGGAGCTGGAGTTAGCAAACTGCCACATCAACTTTGGAACCAGCGACACGAATTTGGAATCAGCTATACCAACTTGGAATCTTTTTTTAAGCTCAAGACCTGGAACTCTTAAACAAATTGCGCCGCGGAGCGGCGCGAAAATTTTGAGTATTATGCCCTGGGTTGCTTTCTCATCAATGCGTCGCGTTGCGTATGGTGCGGACCTCTAAAATTGCTATATTGTGCGTTTTAAAGTGCGAGGAAAAGGTGCTAAAATGAACTATGTTGCCCAATAATGTAGGAAAGTAGCAACATAACACATAAATGCGCCGAGAAACTGACCGATTTTTTCCTAAACCGCATATAATTGAATTTGTAGTTAAATTGCGCCGCGGAGCGGCGCGAAATTTTTGAGTTTGATTCCATGTACAACTGTATTCTCACTGTTGAAAGGCCCAAGGTCCCTTCAGATCGTCTAGGGGCCCCTCTGACCTTTTCTACGCCCTTCCGACCTGTTCAGGGACTCATCTGTGATCCGCGAAGCGAAAAGACATGATGTGGAGTGGGTGATATATATATAATACAAAGAGGGCTTACTCTACAGGAAAAAATAAAATCGGATCTTTCGGGTATATTGTAGCACCCTGACGAAGGGTGTTACAATATACGCGAAAACTCCGCTTTTAATATTTTTATTGTGGAGTAAGTCCTCTTTGTATTTAATCTTCATCTGCGATCTCTATGTGATTTGACACTTCCGGTCTCACCAGAGACTCCTCTAACCTTCCAAGAAGCCCCTCTTGTGTGTCAAGGGGCCCATTCGGCCTGTTCAGAGGTCCTTCCGACCTGGCCAGGGACTGCACTGGCTGCTTTGTCGCCCTGCCGACATGCTCAGGGGCAGGGGCGGCGGATTGCGGGGAGCAGGGTACCCAAAATCCCCCCTCCCCCTCAAATGAAAATCCTGGGGAGGGGAAGGGTCATGTTGCCCCAGATTGAGCAGGCTAAAATCTGGGGGTGGGGGCAAAACTACCCTTTGCCCCCAGGATTTTCGACTGGGGGGAATTTTGGGTACCCTGCCCCCGCAATCCGCCGCCCCTGCTCAGGGGCCCCTCCGACCTGCCCAGGGGCGCCTCCAGTCTGGCTAGGAACTTACTCGGCATGTTCAAGGGGCCCCTCTGACTTGCCCAGGAGCCCCTCCGATCGGCCCAGCGACTCTTCTGGTCGGCCTGCGCTGGCTGCTTTGCCGCCCTTGCCGACATGCTCAAGGGGCCCTCCGACCTGCCCTGGAGCCCCTCCGTGCTGGCCAGGGGTCACTTCGGCATGTGCAGGGGCCCTTCTTACCCGCCCAGGGGTCCTTTGGGTCTGATCAGGGGCCCTCCGATCTGCGCAGGGGCCCTTTTAACTTTCCAGGGGCCCTCTGGTCTCTCCAGGGGCCCTTTAACCTTCTAAAGGGCCCTTCCGAACTAGCAAGGGACTGCGCTAGCTGCTTTGTCGCCTTGCGACATGCTCCGAGGGCCCTCCAACCTGCCCTGGGGCCCCTCCGTGCTGGCTAGGGGCTCATTCGGCATGTTCAGGGGCCCATCTGACCCACCTAGGGGTCCTTTCGGTCTGGTCAGGGCCCCTCTGACCTGCACAGGGGCCCTCTTAACTTCCCAGGGGCCCTCTGGTCTGTCCAGGGGCCCTCCAGCCTGCTCAGGGGCCCTTATGACCTAGCAAAGGACTGCGCTGGCCGCTTTGTCGCCCTGTCGACATGCTCAGGGGCCTCTCAACCTGCCCAGGGGCCCCTCTGTGCTGGCTAGGGCCCATTCGCCGTGTTCAGGGGGCCCATTCGACGTGCTCAGGGGCCCTCTGACCCGCTCAGGGGCCCTTTCAGTCTTGCCAGGGGCCCCTCTGACATGCACAGGGCTCATTTGAACGTCCAAGGGGCCCTCTTGTCTTTCAGAGAGGGCCCTGGTGGCCCTAAAGGGCCTCTGAAGTCCGCTAAACTCTCTAAAGACCACGCTTCGTGTAGTAAAGAGCCTATGATACCGCGCTTCGCGCGGTCTCGTCGGCCCTTTTCGGCGCGCTGCGCGCGCCGAAAAGGACCCTCGCGCGCCAAAAAGGGCCCTCCTGGCCTCTAGGGGGGGGGGGGGGCGGCCGCCCCCGCCGCCCTCCCCTTGGCTACGTGCCTGGATGCAGCCTTGGCTACTTGCGCGGATGGCTTCATGTCAGAAGTAACAATGATGCCCAGATCCTTTTCACTGCTAGTGGTGGATAATGTAATGCCACTCAAGGTGTACCATGACCTTGGCTATTTTTACCAAAGTGCATTACTTTGCACTTCTTCTTGTTCAATTTCAAAGACCATTTGTGGCTCCACTCATCAAGCTTACAAAGGTCATCCTGTAGGCATTTAACATCGTCTGAGTTTTTCACTCTCCGGAATATCTTGGCATCGTCGGCAAAGAGCGTCCCGTTTGAACTAATGTCATCGAGGATTGATTGTGTACCGCCGTACCGTCGTAAGTTAGCAAAACGCTGCTGAAGATAACTACGCATCTCAAACTAAAGATATGAAGGGCGCAAACACATAACAGGATCTCAGTCATCTTCAATTTGGATCAGCATTAAAATATCAGCGTAAAACATCATGCATACAGTGTAAAAAATAGTGTGTTTTGATTTAGTGGCAGCATTCCTCAAGCCAAGACTTACAGCTGAAAAAACACGGCGACATCGCGGCTGCCCCATGACTAGCCTTTATCCACGTCGCTGTCAGGTCGGTCAGTCAGGAGAGACAGCGACAATTATGGCGCTGTTTGTGCCAGTAACGACGCGATTCAAGTACGTTTACAGGTGTTGACCAAGGCCTTAGTTGACTGCTTCTAGGCGACGCGGTATCGTGTGGCTGGATATTGATATTGAGCCAAAAAGAAACTTGACATTGACATGGGGAAACTGTTAAGAAGGCTGTCGGAAAGTGTCAGTGTAAGCCTAATGGTAAATTGAAGTGGGTGGAGTATAGTGGCCAAATTCAGTGAGTTGGGGGAGGGGATGACAAAATGATGGCATGTTGGCATGTGATATCATGGAATGGGAGGTGTCCAGCTCAAAACATGGACATCCTTACCTTATTTTAATGTTTTTAGACCCGGAGACCTCCTTCGTCTTATCATTTTTGATTAAAAAAAGCAATTTTGTCATCCCTCCATTCCCCTAAATATCTTAATTTGGCCACAATGGCGTGGAGTGTGCAAAGAAAGTGCCAGCGTCTAGAAAGCATGCCATTTGCGACCACTGGGTGGCGCCAGCGACAAGAATACCACGGCACCACCAGGTAGGTATCTGCGGTTTGCAATTGAGGTAAATTGTAATTAATTGCTGCCCTTTTGTGACATTTGCCAGCATCTTGGTTGTACTTGCCAGGTGCTCCTGTAAATGTACTTTCAAAGAAAGATAATAGCAGTCTTAGTAGGTGCAGGGACCTGCAGTTGAGTTGCTATGGTGCACACTATGGTCCAGCTTATCTTCTCCTTTAGCGTACGTTTGACTGCAAATTAAGAAACAACAATCAATTCATTCAAACCACATTACTGAGAGCTTCAAAATGACATATTGATGCATTGGCTCACCCCTGTCCTTATCCATTGGCTGATTTTAAGAAGAAAAAATCAATTGTCCTCCACAAAGAGCTAAAAGTGTATTTTTGCTTAAAATCAGCTAATAGATATGGTGAGCCAATGCATCAATATATAATTTTGAAGCTCTCAGTAATGCAGTTTAAATGCATTTATTGTTGTTTCTTAACCCTCGCCCTACGGGGGGAGGGGGCTGACCAGGGTAATAGAACAACGGGTAGAACAGTAAGGAATGTAACGCCCAAATGAATTCGACAAGATTGAATTTGTATCGTAATTGTTTTGTCTATTATAAATTAAAGGTATTGTTTGCTATCAATAACTTATATTTCCATAGATTACAACTTTATGTATTGAATTAAACGCCAGCAAGTATACGAAGTAGTAGTCAAAGTAGTGTAATTGCAGTACATGTAGTAGCATTTGGAAGCGATCATATTAAATTATACTACGAACGAGTAGTCGAAGTAGTATATATTTCAGTACTGTAGTAGTATTTGGAAGCGATCAGCGGTCGTTCCGACATGTTTTAACCCCCAAGCCCATTTAACCCCTTTACGCCCGGAATATCGAAAAATGATAAATAAAAACGTTGTAACTACGACTTGTAGTATTTGCACAATTTACCAGTGTACTTGAATCGTTAAGAATTGTTAAATCTTTTGATTCAATCACCGTTGATTTGATGCAGGTTTTGATTTATAACGATTCATGAATCAAAAGATCTGGTGGTGAATCAATTCTTGTTTGATTCAAGGAATTTTGATTGAACGATTCTACTCAATTGAATCAGTGTCAAATCAATAACCAGTAAGCTTAGATTGTCTTCTATATCAGGAAATGTGTCAATTTTGCGCCAATTTCAGGCGGTTTGGGGGGGGGCCCATTTTGCCCAACCACAGGCCCATTTTGCCCAACCGTAGATCCGCCACTGCCATATATACATGCATATTATATACACATCAGTTCAGGGTTTCACAGGCCAAGTATCAATGTGCGTGTTCATAGTAGGCGGTTTGTCCTGAATGGCCAATGCGATCAGCTATCTTGCAGTCAGCTCCATTGCTGCACCGACAAAGTATGGCTACTGATAGCTGGGGCACTGGCTGAATCGGGTGGAACTCACTCATGTGTTCACCTAGTGGGGTTTGGTTTGTGCGATTAACACTGGCTCTATGGTTTTCATTGAAGCGGGAACTGATACACCACGTCATCTCTCTGATATAGGTTTGGTCTACCAGTCCGAGCACTGCAACTTCCCGTCCACATGGGATGGCAGGGGCCCTGGAATACATACTTAACTTTGAACGGGGCCTTATAGGTAAATTGTTCACGAGAGCTTCCACTATGACGTCATTGGACTAGGTTTCAAACCAATGTTAAAATATTATGTTTGAAGCGGAAACTGAATTATTATTCTATCTAGTCCAATTTCACTACCCGAAACACTCCTAGTTCTGTGAAAGAGGTTGAGGCATGTGATATTTTAAGTGAGTAATGTCCTTATTTTTTCATCGATGTAGTCAGCTCTTGTTTAGATGATGGTTACCACGATTTTGACACCAAAATCAGCTAAACTTTGCCAGGCCGTACAAATGCCGCATTTGAAGCAAAATGCGAAATAAAAACGTTAGAAGGTAGAAAATTACAAGGGCTATAAACAAGCTATCTCTAAATTTCGAAATTTTGGTTTTTGACCCATTTTTTTTTTTTAAATAAAAATGCCCACAAAATCAAATGTTTCAAATATATTTTTTTTTTTAACGGAATATATGTCAGATACTTACATATGAGTAACTAACATATCCAATTTCAAAATGATATCAACTTTTTTGACTGACAGCATATAAAGTATGGGTAAATTATGACGTCATATTTTGAAATTGCGTTTTTTGCCTTTTATTGACCAGTTACAGACAAATGAATGCCAGAACTGTATTTGTTTTTAGATGAAACTGATATGGGAACATAATTTTGTCATTTCGATTTATCATTTTCAAATTTTGACCTTCAGTGACCTGAACTTGACCTGAACTTGACACTAACTTCACGTAAATGAAGTCAGGTGGTAAAATGACTATCACTATCGAATTCTACCCGTAAAAGCATCCATAAAACATGTGCTGCATGACTTTCGTAGATATTTTGTGTGTAGTGACCTTTTGTGTCCTGATCTTGACCTTGATCTTTTCCAACAATCTCACTTTAGCTCATGTGAGATATGTATCATACCCTTGACGGCACTTTGGGTGATTATAGGCGCAATCGAAGGCCATGAATGGCAAGTATTGTACATAAACTCAAATACCTCGATTTTGACGTTTTACTTGACTGTGACCTGACTTGTGACCTTAATTTGACATTTTTAAGGTGCGTTAGGTTTATCTCATGGAGTGCTTTCGAATGCTGCCTTGCGCGTCCCGCTGCGATGATTGGTTCGGAAGATACCGGGGGGCTACCCCCCCCCCCCCTCCCAGTGAGTCGTGTTACAGAATATACCCCAGTGACTGCCGGGTTAAGAATACATGTGGTCTGCTAGATGACAAATCAAATTACAGGGCTATAGCTCTTTCTACAACACTCAAAACTACTAGAACTCATTCTGATTGAGAGGCTGGAACCCTTCTTATTTACAAGTGATGCTCAATTTGGGTTTAAGACATAACATTCCACCACTCTTGCTACTTATGTACTCAAAGAAACAATTAAGCACTATACTAAGTTGGGCAGTCCGGTATATGCCTGCTTTCTTGATGCACGTAAAGCAATTGATAGAGTCTGTCATTCAAAGCTCTTTCAGATACTGTCTGATAGAGGAGTTCCCTCATCCTACCTGAAACTTCTACTGAGCTGGTACAGGAACCAAACAATGGGAGTGAAATGGGAAAACAGTGCCTCTGATCCCTTCTCTGTAGAACATGGTGTGCGTCAAGGTGGCAACCTCTCGCCCCTGCTCAGGGCGTATTTTAACATAGTAACTGGGGTGGCAATTGCCACCCCAGTCATTAAGAATGCCACCCCAGTGACGGCACTTTGCCACCCCAGTTAAAAAGATGCCGAAACGCCCCTCTCGGCGATAAAGTAGCCCCCGACAGATGAGGCCACCCCTTTGCATCAAAGAACACCAATAAAAATTGAAATACCGTTCATTTCAGCAGGGGCGCAGCTACCTATACTGACAGTACGGAATGTCCGTACCGTTTTTAACGGGCGCCGAAGACGCCCCCCCCCTCCGGACCATTTTTGTTTTGCGATTAGCACCGCCAACAGGACAGGCACCAGTGGCGTACAGAGTATACGGTCATTCAGGGCATGATCTGGTCCTTTAGACCCGAGGCGCCCATGCAAAGCTGTTGCCCCTCCGATCAGTGACGGCGCCACTCCGGTCAGTGACGGCGCCCCTCCGACCAGTGACGGCGCCCCCTCCAGTCAGTGACGGCGCCCCTCTGGTCAGTGACGGCGCCCCTCCGATCAGTAACGGCGCCCCTCCGGCCAGTGAAGGCGCCCCTCAGGCAAGTGACGGCGCCCCTCCGGTCAGTGACCACGCCCCTCCGGCGAGTGACGGCGCCCATCCGACCGGTGACGGCGCCACTCCGGCCGTTGATGGCGCCCCTCCCGGTCAGTGACCGCCCCCCTCCGGCGAGTGACGGCGTCCCTCCGACTAGTGACTGCCCCTCTCCGGACCGTGACGGCGCCCCTCCTGCCAGTGAGGGCGCCCCTCCGGCTAGTGACGGCGTCCCCTCCGGTCAGTGACTGCGCCCCTCCGACCAGTGATAGCGCCCCTCCGATCAGTGACGGTGCCCCTCCGGCTAGTGACGGCGCCCCCTCCGGTCAGTGACTGCGCCCCTCCGGCCAGTGATCCGATCCTCCGATCAGTGACGGTTCCCCTCCGGCTAGTGACGGCGCCCCCTCCGGTCAATGAAGGCGCCCCTCTGACAAGTGACGGCGCCCCTCCCGGTCAGTGAAGGCGCCCCTCCGGCCAGTGACTGCGCCCCTCTGACAAGTGACGGCGCCCCTCCGACTAGTGACAGCGACCCTCCGACCAGTGACGGCGCCCCTCTGGCCGGTTAAGGCGCCTCTCCGATCAGTGACGGCGTCCCTCCGACCAGTGACGGCGCCCCTCTGGCCAGTGACGGCGCCCCTCCGGCAAGTGACGGCGTCCCTCCGGCCAGTGAAGGCGACCCTCTGGCCGGCGACGGCGCCCCTCCGACCAGTGACGGCGTCCCTCCGGCCAGTGACGGCGCCCCTCAGGCTAGTGACGGTGCCCCCTCTGTACAGTAACGGCGCCCCTCCGGCCAGAGACGTCGCTTCTCCGGCCAGTGACGTCGCTCCTCCGGCCAGTGACGGCGCCCCTTCGGCTAGTGACGGCGCCCCTCCGGCCAGTGAAGGCGCCCCTCTGGCCAGCGACGGCGCCCCTCCGACCAGTGACGGCGCCCCTCCAGCCAGTGACGGCGCCCCTCCGGCTAGAGACGGTGCCCCTCTGTTCAGTGACGGCGCCCCTCCGGCCAATGACGGCGCTCCTCCGGCCAGTGACGGCGCCCCTCCAGCTAGTGACGGCGCCCCTCCGACCAGTGACGGCGCCCCTCCGGGCAGTGAAGGCGCCCCTCCGGACAGTGACCACGCCCTTCCGGTGAGTGACGGCGCCCATCCAACCAGTGACGGCGCCCCTCTGGCAGTTGATGGCGCCCCTCCGGTCAGTGACCGCGCCTCTCCGGCGAGTGACGGCGCCCCTCTGGGCTCCGACCAGTGACGGCGCCCCTCCGGACAATGACGCCGCCTCTCCCGCCAGTGACCGCGCCCCCTCCGGCGAGTGACGGCGTCCCTCCGACTAGTGACTGCCCCTCTCCGGACCGTGACGGCGCCCCTCCGGCCAGTTACGGTGCCCCTTCGGCTAGTGACGGCGCCCCCTCCGGTCAGTGACGGCGCCTTTCCGGCCAGTGATGGCGCCCCTCCAGATAGTGACGGCACCCCTCCAGTCAGTAACGGCGCCCCTCCAGCGAGTGACGGCGCCCCTCCGACTAGTGGGACGCGCCCCTGGCCAGTGACGGCGCCTCTTCGTCGAGGGGCGGCGCCCCTCCGACTAGTGACCGCCCCTCTCCGCCCGTGACGCGCCCCAGGCCGGTGACGGCGCCCCTCCGGCTAGTGACTGGGGGGAGGCGCCTCTCCTTCCGCACGGTGCGGGAGCAGAGTTGCCCCCCTGCAAAATTGTCGCCAATAATGATGGCGCCCCTGTCGATCTGGTGGCACACCTCAGGCCTCAAGGCTATGATGACCTGGTCCTTTGTGACAGAGCTCGGCCACGGGCCGGGCTGGCCCTATGGAACATGGGCCGGGCCTGGGCCGGGCCTCAACTTTAAGGAAATCGCCGGGCTCTGGACGGGCCTGGGCTGATAATTTTGAAGTAATGCGCGCAAGCTCAGGTCAGCTTAAAGGGATTATACGGATTTCAGTCCTGAAAGTAAATGCACTCTTTTGCAGTTGTATGAGCTTTAAACAAGTTTAAGACATTTAACAGGGACCTCAATGTTCATTTAGTCCATTATTTTAGCAACTATCAGCGTTAAAACTTGGACGTTTTTCGAGATAACGAGTACTTGATCGGCACTACTGTCCACCACTTTTATCTTAAGATCAATTTTAGAGTTTTGAATTATCTGCAAGTCCTACACTGGATCACAAAATTATTATGCAATTTAAAACTGACGGGACTTTGTATTACTACACACTGTTCGTTGAGGTTTTGTGTTTTTGTGGTTTCTCATCTCTGGCCTTTAGCGTTGATAATTTGGTGGTGGCGTATTATTTTTTTTGCCATGAAAATTTATGAAAAATATAGAATTTTATGGGAAAACTAGGTAACTGCTGCTGTCGTTGGAACAAAACAAGTTTATTTTCTTTCAAATATTGCTTATTTTACCGGAAATATGCCATAAGTGAGGTGTTTTTATTAGCATAAAAGAGATGAGGCTCTGCCTCAGCCGGTTCTGCAGAAAATACGCGGTGGCATCACCGCGCACTTGGGAATGTCCTTACGTGCAGAAGAGGTCATTTCCAGAAAAATGTGGCTACCGTGGGACTTCTACCACCTTTATAAGTACGTTTTACTATGTAACTCAATTATTCTGGGAAAAACCCATATAATCCCTTTAAACACATTTTAACCTGCAGTTCACTTACACAGCAACACACTGTTGCTGTGGTGTTTTTTTTTTGGGGGGGGGGGTTAGCATAGTTGGTTCATTGTTTCTCATTTATAGTATACAAGTAAATATACTAGGATGATTGCAAATTTTGTGAAAATAATGATATGCTTAATCTGAACGGGCCGGACCGAGCCTGGGCCTCAATATTATGAATTTGACCGGGTCTGGTCCGGGCCTGGGCTTGGTGTTCATGGGCCTGGGCCGGGCCGGGCTGGGGTTGGTGGGCCCGTGGCGAACACTGCTTTGTGAATTTCTGCGCACGCCACTGACAGGCACTCCCGGTAATCGGACAATTAGCACTCTTAGAAGTAAATGGCGACTTAGGAACAGGACAAGCGCTACTAGAAGCAAATTCCGCTCCCATGGAGCAGAACAGGCGCCCTACTGGACAATAAGCAAATGCCGCCCCCACGGGGTAAAACAGGCGCCCTCTAAATTGGACAAATGCCCATTGCCCATTAGCAAATGCCGCCCCACTGGAGCAGAACAGACGCTATCTAAACCGGACAATAGGCGTCCCCAGAAGCAAATCCCCCCCCCCCCATACGCAAATGCTGCCCCCATACTGAGGGTCCTAGTCCAATCCAGCTAATCAAAAGTTGATGTTTTTAAAGGAGCCTCACAAAATAAAGTGGCCGAAATCCGTAGAGTTTTTCATATCCAGGGGAATATATATTTTTGGGGATGCCTCTTTCCCAGGGGCCCAACATGACTGGCTTGCCCCCCCCCCCCTTCTGAAGGTCTGGTTGCGCCTCTGGTGACTGTAGATGATCGTAAACATGTGAAACCGAAATAAATAGTTTTAGTTTGTTACATAACTCAGAAGTGTCTTAAAGATATCCTGAAATCCTTTTTTGTTCGTCGTCAGTTTTGTGAAAGTTCAATCACAGGTGGTGTTACTGGTATTGTGTTGCGCTTGTTACCGAGCGGGCGCGAAGCGCCCGTGAGGTTTCTCGTCAACTTACTACAGTACACAGTGTACAGTGTAGACAAATTTACATTTGTCCCGGCCCGACCCGGTCCGGCCCGGCCCGACCCGGCCATACAGACGCTTTTCGGAAGCTAATAACTTGCAACCACTGCTCCAATTGAGATTGAGTCTTCACCATTGGATAGGTCCATCAAATCAATTTTGTTTTTGGTATGGTGCGTTCTGATAGAGATGGTACCACAGCGCGTGGCAGTTGGCAAACGCGAACGTCGAAATGAACAAAAAACCTTGCTAAAATCAAGGCCATAGATACTGCTAAAATGATTCTCGATAAAAAAAGGCTGTATTATTATAAGCATTTATTTATACGCTGAAGCATGCAACGCTCAAGACGCACTCCCTTTTGGCGGATTTGGAAAGGAGATCATGAATAATTTAATACAACTTAATTTGTATGTTGGCATGCATTTCGGCCTGGCAATTTTTCTGGAGGACTAAAATGGCTGTGTTACTACCACGTGTGCTCCCTTACAGTTTCATATTTCAAACCTGTTTGAGCTTTACCAGAGCGCGCTCGCTCGGTCATCGCTCAAAAAGGCGTTTTACTGGTGTACATTATGCTTTGATTTTCTTGCGTTATTTCTGCCGTGTTTTGCTGCGCCGCGCCATTATTGCATTTGTTTGCATTCATACTTTGTTGTTCTACATGACGGTGTTTAATTGCCACTTTCAACGTTATGCTAAATTAATAACACGTGCTGTTCTTTCTTTATTCACTTCGTTGTGGCTAAAGGTCAGACCACTGGCGAATCCAGGGGGGGGGCATCATGGGGCAAATGCCCCCCCCCCCCCACACACACACACACACACAGGAATATGGGAGAGGCATTCAATACAAGTATCCCCCCCCGCGCGTTCCCAATGTATCGTAAAATCGTAAAAAATTGTCTTTGCAGCAGTACAAATCCAGCTATCCACAGTCAAAAACCGGAAAATTTCGCGCCGCTTCGCGGCATGACACAACTTTCGCAATTGCTTATACTAATTTGGAAAATGGGGAAAATGAATTCCGCTAAGTGTCTGGCAGAGGCTCTCCTTGGCGGTAAATGCTGGCACTGGCGGATCCAGGGGGGGAGGGGCGGCGGCATCATGAACAAATCCCCCCACAGAAATCTGGGCGGGGCATTCAATACAATCATGGATACGCGATTTACGCGATTTAGCGATTGATACGCGATTTAGCGACCACAGAGCGATACTAGCTGTCGTTTTGTAGTACGGGAAACGGCCCATCATGCGGACGTTCCTACATATATATGGGCACAAATTACCAGGCATGATGTCCTTCGGTGGAACCAACATGTCATAAGTGCTTGTGAGAGCTTCCCGAATGCACTTAAACTTAATTTGGTTCATCTCACAATCACCGGAAGGCGAGAAACCATGCGACGGGGCGGCCGTCACAGCGTTGCGGCCCACCGCGGGGCGGGCGGTATACTAGCTGTCCTTTTTGTAGTACGGGAAACGGCAGCGGCTGCGCGTGGTCGCAGATAACAATAGAAAGTGGGCGGGGTTACTTATCCATACTTACTTTATAATTGACACAAGTATCCCCCCTCCCCTGCGCGTGCCCTGCACTGAACGTGAAAAACAATGATCTTGGGAGAAAACTTCATGATGAAAACGGAAGTTTTTTTCTGGAGTGATTGAATTTGAAGTTTGTATGTAGATATCCCTTTCCTTCAATGATAGACAAAACAGCGCACCTGATGCAATTCAAGCAGCCCCGGTGACACTTAACCCGCGATCCGCTGGGGGGGGGGGGGGGGGGGTGGTGGGGTGGCAGGCAGACTCTGTCCCCTCCCCCTCCCGGATTTTCTCAATAACTTGAAAACTATGATAGATATCAACGTCAAACGTTCAGTACTTGATACTGAATCTTCACACAAAAAAATCAAATGAACTTGATGCAGCATTTTGGGAAATATGACGTTCTAATGACGTCATGTCATGGCATTTTGGGTGGAAAAACGATAAATGTTTGAACAATCGTATAAAATAGAGTTTTGAAGCAAATTGAAAAAAACGTCAAAATAAAGGATATGACATTATCTTCTAAATGACTATCTCGGATTTGAAAATTTTGTGTTTTTGACCCCCCCCCCAAAAAAAAAACGGGAAAAATCCCCAAAATAATTTTTTGAAGTGATTTTTTTAAGCTCGAATACCAAAATAAGGTCACCGTCCAAATCCGCGGAGGAAAAAAAATGGGATACCTTTTTGCCACAAAAAGATCCCCCACGGAGATAGGCTGGATCCGCCAGTGCTTGGCGTTTTTGGCGATGGCGCCCCCCTTGAGCGATGGCGCCCCTGATCGCAGAGTTGCCACTCCAGTCAAAATCCCTTAAAATACCCCTGCCCCTGCTGTTCAATGTGTATATTGATGATCTTATCTGTAATGTCTATGTGTAATCTAATGTGTATATTGATGCTCTTATCTGTAACTTGCGGATGTCACCGCTAGGATGCCGCATTGGTAAATGTTCTGTAAATGTGTTTGCCTATGCCGACGACATTGTGCTACTTTCGCCCACTAGGGCAGCCCCCTCCACCCCAACATTTTGGATTTTAACATTACACCTATGGGCGTTGCATGGAAAGAATCTACTTCAGAATGCCGCCCCCCCCCCCCCCCCCACTGGAACATAGTTTCTACGCCCCTGCCAGTGTGGACCAGAAATCATGTTATATGTAAGTCCCTCAAGCTTCTTCCCTGTCCTATGCTAGTTGCTAGCAAACAACTTTTGTTTTACAAGAGGCTTCATTCTAGTGAAAATAGTATTATAAAAACCCTGTGTGTAAGTGTCTTCTTATTATATAAAAACCCTGTGTGTAAGTGTCTTCTTATTGTGCATCTTCTTATTAGACGAGAGTATGACCTAATGACCCTTAACCCGCAAGTTACTGGGGTATATTTCATAACGCGACTTACTGGGGGGGGGGCTATTTTTTGCCCCCCCCCGCCCCCGATATTCAACGAATAAGCTGTCGATAAATCGGTATGATTCGTGTGTCTGACACTTCTAAGTACCTTTCTAAGCTGTGTATGACCTTGGGTCAGGTCAAGGTCATCCGAGGTCACGAGGTCAAACTGCAGACTACGGTCATTAGGCGTTGTAACACATGTTTATGGGTTTGTTTTTCGTCTAAAACGCGAAAAATGACCTTAAAACATTGTTTGTTCCATATAAATAGAAGTAAAAAACAAAAATGGAAATGCGTGTTTTATGCATAGTAATGCTGTGAAAAGTGGTCGATTTTGGTAATTTAAAGGTCATTACTCGTCATTTTTGAAGATATCGACTTTAAATTTGATATACATGTTCACCGCATACGTCTCGATCACATATATTCTGGTTTTTGGATAATTCTGATTTTTTCTTGAAACTTTTGTAAAAACAAAACAAAATGTATTTGGATTTCTAAAAAAACTCAAAAATCCGAGATAGCAGTTTGATAGCTCAATCTATTGTCAGTAATTTGATTTAAGAAAATTGATTTTATCTCAAACATCGTACCTTTGACAGCGTTTTCCGCAAACCAATATTTTGCAACAAAAACCGAAGAACATGACGTCACTCTGACGTCATTCCCGGTTGACCTATCATAGCCTCATACTTTTTCTTTTGCCAACATGTGTAGAATGGATGTGAGAGAAGGTATTGCAAGTTTGGTGACGATACCGGTGTTCGTTTAGGAGTTATTGCAAAATAACGGGAGGGGGGGCAAAAAATAGCCCCCCTGTAAATCGCAGGTTAAAGGGAAATAATGACCTTTTGATTTTGTTAGCAACAATTTCTTAGGCTACCGTTATGGTTTAAAATTATTTTATTTAAATTTAAGAATTAAATTAAATTATTCCCAAATTCAAAGTTGTAAGTTTGGAAAAAATACAAAACAAGTACCTTGTGTAGTTCATGAAGGTCATTGACAAATTCGTCCTTCCCTACCATTGTTTACATCGAGTGCGGCATTTTTGGAGGGTCTGTGACGTTTCCGATCAAACTGAGCGCTGCTCGGACACACGCTGGTAGCGCTAGTAGCGCTTTCGTTCTTCATGGCAACCAGGCGTCAGCCAATCAAAAGCCAGAAAGGGAATACGTTCTGGCTTTTCATTAGCTCACGCCTGGTTGCCATGGAGAACGAAAGCGCTACTAGCCCTACTATCGTGCGTTCGAGCAGCGCTCTGATCCGTGAAGCAATCCGTGAAGCATCCGTGATGCATGTCTGACTATCAGTATAAGTCATGAATAACAACAACATGCAAACTATACCAACTCGAATAAAATAAGGGCAGAATGAATTGAACCCCAGGCAAGCTAGTGTTCGCAAAGCACTTGGCACTGCGCCACAATAGCAAAAGGTGAGGGAAATGCATATTGGATACAATATTATTACGACACAAGTTTCTGAAGTGTCAACTACTATGAAATACAGTGATAAAATACCTTTAATAATTATTAACAAGAAAATTCAAACTTAACAATAATTTGAATAAGTCTTTAATTAGCTTTAAACTCAAAATCAGATATATTTTGCAATGCTACACAAGAATGGCACCAGTGACGTCATTAACAAAGCCTGCTACGGCACTTGGGTATACTAATCAGGAACAACTCGCCACAATGGTTAAGTGCGCCGAGAAGCATGACAAGGACTTTGTAAACAAATCGCCGACGCTAAATAGGTCGCCGTCGATGTGCATCGATGAGCTTCCGATTTAATTGTCAGTGTTGTGTTATTGTTTGTTAGTTTTTTGGGGAAAACTTATTATTTTTCATGATAATATAAAGCATAGTGTTATATACAGCCACAGACAAATTATACAATACTCCTAATGTTTAAAACAAATGAATCGATTTGCAAAAATTGAGGGTCGCAACCACTAACTATGCCGCCGTTGATGTGCATCGATGAGCTTCCGATTTTATTGCCACTTTTTATAATCGCTGTTAGTTTTAGAAGATCGCCGGGCATATAATCACAACAAGCAGAACGCACAATATATTTTCCACTCCATTGCGTAAAAAAAGACAATACGGGAAAAGCCCGCAGTTTGATGAGGACCAAAAGTACTTGCAAGTACCGGTCGTTAAAAGTGTGGAACGCTTATCAACTTTAACTTGAAATATCTTTCGGTAGGGAAGTTTTCATGCAAAATGTGATGAATTTACAATATATTTTGGTCTCGTCTGGCGATTTCAAGTGCTAACTCCATTTTTGTGGAAAAGGGTAATTATTTCCCTTTAACCTCACAGCAGCAGAAAAATGACATTTTCAACCCTTTGCGTCTCATCTGAATCGGACCGTTGTTCAGCGGAACCAATGCCACCATGAGTGGCTGAGGGGCATTGACCCTGGCTAGTGTATGACTTGTGTTTTGTTGTGTCTGTCTTGTGTACTATCTCATTCCCATTGTATGTGCTGGAAAGATATGTACATGTGCTGGTGAGAAATAAACGTTATTATTATTATTATTATTGTAAAGTAAATTTCCATGTGCACTTCGGAGTTGGGTGGGTAGTACCTAGCTACTGGTGGTATGGTCTTGTTGCAATTCAAGTTGGGTTGACATGATCAGCATACTTCTTATAGACTTGGTTACCTAGACCTAAAATTTGGGACTCTGTTCTATGATCACATGCCAATTAACCCGCGCACTGCAGGGGGGTTGATTTCCGCTCCCCCCCCCCCCCCCCCCCCCCCCCCCCTCCCCCCTCATGTTTTTCAAAGATAGCGAAAAAAACGGCGGCGCGCAGCGCCGCCGAGTTTTCGCACACTTATCAGTACATCAATTGCACACACTTTGAAGAAGAAAAAAACTCTGGTCATCTCAGGTCAGGTCACCAGACCAGGTCAAGTGACCCCACCTCCAAAAATGTTTGCAGTTGTGCCAAAGCCAGAGCTTTTCACCGATCAGTTTGAAACTTACAGGATGTCATGAGGGAATAAGTACTTACAATTTGTTTATCTCGGAATTTTGATATCGGTGACCTAAGGTCAGGTCAATTTTGTAACCTCCCCATAATAAGTAAATGGGGAAATATACAAATGCTAAGGATATGCATGATATTAGTCCAATTACTTCTGGATCATGTTATTATAGGATATTCTTGATGATCCAAGTGTAAGTTTTGTTTAATGACCCCTATTGGGTCATTTGAGGTCATGCGAGGTCACCATTACTTTTTTTTGTCAATAACTCCCGACTTAATAAAGATAGAAGTAAAACAGACATCAATGTGTTTGTCTCGTCAAGACACGTCTTCCCATATGCAACATGCCCTATTTAGGTCACCACTTGACCTTGACCTGAGGTCAAATTTGTAAGTTCATTTAAAGAGGTCACCATGTATATCATTCAAAGCGCCTTGACAAGATAAACACAATGTCGTTAACAGTTTTTCGTTATCTTAATTACATAAAAAGTTAATAGCGAAAAACGATTTAGCAAAAAAACGTCATTGTTTCTTTTTTGACCTCTGGAGCCTCAAATATTGACCTGAGATCAAATTTGGGGACACCTTAGCGATTGCAAATTTCACTGGCTGGCATTTTTTTCCGTTTGTTTCTAACTAGCATAGTTTCTGAGATATATGGGAATTTCTGGAGCGATGTCCTAAAACAGGAAAAACTGGAAAATTTGACCTTTGATGACCTCTGGTGACCTCAATTTTGACCTGACCTAAAACAATACTGAAATACTTTCGATAGAACATGTATCAAGCTATCTAATGCCGTTTTCCGCTTCTCGCTACGTAGCGTAGTTTTCGAGATATCAGGGAGCGGAAATCAACCCCCTGCAGTTCGTGTTCGGCGCAAAGCCCCTGCAGTGCGCGGGTTAAGGTTAACACCCTAATTTCAAACTTGCCTTGACATCAGACTTTTCTGTTTCATGGTATTTAAAATGTGTTGCATCAATATAATCTACATTACAAAATCTGGTGACTTCTCTGTCTCCCCTGTCTCCTGCTGAGTGTTGTCTCTCCCTCTCCCTCTCCCTCTGCCTCCCGCTGACTCCTCCCTCTGTACCGGCAGCTGTCGTCCCACTTCCGTGACTCGTCTCTGTCTCCCCCTGTCTCCTGCTGACTGTTGTCTCTCCCTCTCCCTCTGCCTCCCGCTGACTCCTCCCTCTGTACTGGCAGCTGTCGTCCCACTTCTATACTCGTCTCTGTTGACGTCTCTGTCTCCCTGTCTCCTGCTGACTGTTGTCTCTCCCTCTCCCTCTCCCTCTTCCTCCCGCTGACTCCTCCCTCTGTACCGGCAGCTGTCGTCCCACTTCCGTGACTCGTCTCTGGTGACGTCTCTGTCTCCCTGTCTCCTGCTGACTGTTGTCTCTCCCTCTCCCTCTTCCTCCCGCTGACTCCTCCCTCTGTACCGGCAGCTGTCGTCCCACTTCCGTGACTCGTCTCTGTCTCCCCTGTCTCCTGCTGACTGTTGTCTCTCCCTCTCCCTCTTCCTCCCGCTGACTCCTCCCTCTGGACCGGCAGCTGTCGTCTCACTTCCGTGACTCGTCTCTGTCTCCCCTGTCTCCTGCTGACTGTTGTCTCTCCCTCTCCCTCTTCCTCCCGCTGACTCCTTCCTCTGGACCGGCAGCTGTCGTCTCACTTCCGTGACTCGTCTCTGTCTCCCCTGTCTCCTGCTGACTGTTGTCTCTCCCTCTCCCTCTTCCTCCCGCTGACTCCTCCCTCTGGACCGGCAGCTGTCGTCTCACTTCCGTGACTCGTCTCTGTCTCCCCTGTCTCCTGCTGACTGTTGTCTCTCCCTCTCCCTCTGCCTCCCGCTGACTCCTTCCTCTGTACCGGCAGCTGTCGTCCCAGTCGACCCCACCGTCGCTTTACAAGAGAGCAAACCAGCCTCCTAGCTGCGCTGCTGGAGGTGCGTCAGGAGGTTCCCAAGGCGCGTGAGATTCGAGCTTGGATGGCCAAGAGGGTACAACATTGATGGGTAGGAGTGTGGCTAAAGTCAGAGCCAATCTGCACAACATTGTGCGAAGCCTGAAGGCATCGTGACATAGCACGCACTTGTGCTTGCGCTCGCACTTGCGCTCGATTCACACGCGCCGATTGTCTGTTGGGTTGATACCCGCCGCCGCTCAGCTCAGGATAACTTGTGGCTGTAGAAAGCTCGATAACGATCTAATAAACGAAACTTAGCCATTGTTTTGGATTTCGATTCTTAGAACAACGGACGTCTCTATTCAGCCATTGTTATCTGACCTATTGCTACATGATTGATTCGGTGTTATGCTGCAGTTGTTCACCCGTCATTCGTACCAGAAGCCAGTTTTGTTTGTATTGGAAAATGAGAGCCTATTTACAGCTCGAGGTAACCCCATTCGTATTCACGTGACCTGTGTTGTGTGTAACGGGCTCACGTCCTCGCCGAAACACGGAGACGCGTATTCACGTGACCTGTGTTGTGTGTAACGGGCTCACGTCCTCGCCGAAACACGGAGACGCGTATTCACGTGACCTGTGTTGTGTGTAACGGGCTCACGTCCTCGCCGAAACACGGAGACGCGTATTCACGTGACCTGTGTTGTGTGTAACGGGCTCACGTCCTCGCCGAAACCCAATCTTTGCATCTGTCAGAGACGACCGAATTTGCAGGTGCCGTTTGTTAGTCTTGCTTATTCGCTTGGCAACACTCAGCAACTGACAACACTTGACGGTTGATGGTTGTGCATAGTTATTCAGGGTCACGTGCATATATATGGTCACCAAAGGTCAATCACAAAGGTGGTCACATGCGTGGATTATACAGGTTGCGGCAAAGCTCTGTAGCAAATTTAAAGCTTAATAATCAATCTTCGGCAAAAATGCAATATTTTCCCAATTAATTTGTCCGACACACTACGTCTCCTGGCCACGACCTTCCACATTTTTAATTGTTGGAGATAATCCGGGGTGGGTCGACGGAATCTTGGCCGGAGATCGGTTCGAAGATCGTGTTACCGGAATGCTGTCGGAATCGTTGCCTGCGCTACGGCTTCTCTCGAAGGACCCCAGCTGGTACCGTCGCTGAGTACCGTCGCTGAGCTAGCTGAGTACCGTCGGCTGGTACAGTCACACATACGGTGATTGTGGATGAGGCGGCAGGTCTTCGGACCCCGTTCCACCTACGATGCTGCCACCGAGCAGTAGGTAAGATAAATGACGATGTCGATAGTGATGGTGCACTGACGATGTGAAATTATTGTTTCCGACCAAGTCTTTTGTTACCGTGGGCTGAAACAGCTGATCCTGCTATATCCCAACTTAATATCGTTCTAAACGTTCCTAGCTTAACACGTGTGCAATTAGCAACCAGAGCCACGTTCTTCGAAGGCAAAGCATGCGCACTTGGCTGGCTATAACTTGGCTTCACAGGGCCGTAGCCGTAGATGGCACTGGGCCGTAGATGGGGGGGGGGGGGGGGGGGGGGGGTAAACACGCGCAGTGTAGAGGGGTATGCCACTAACACGCAGTGGAAAGGGGGGGGCACTTTAGTGCCTCCCCCTAAGATCTCTCCGAAAATGTGAGGAGTTACAATGATGAAACTTACAGGGTAGGTAGGTACTATGATGATCTACATTTAAAAAAAAAATTGTATTGACTTTCGGTCAATATCTTCAAGGTCAAACGAGGTCACGAAGGTCAAATCTGGCCAAATGTCACAATTTTTGGAATGTGACTTCTTTAACGTCACAGGTCACCAGAAATGTGCCTAAAATTGTTTCCGGGATGAACATTGACATTGTCTACCGAATGGCGTTTGAATCATCCCGATCCGACTGTTGGTTCCGAAGATATCGATTTGCCGACCGCGATTCTTGGCCAGCCATCATTGGAATACAAATCCACATAAACTCAAAAATGCATCGACCGATTTTGACTCTTTTTCATCAAACGATCCGCTATTGAGTTGGCGTTAATGTCACGCAACAAACACCGCTCTGCTCCGCTTCGTTTCCGAAATATTCACGAAAACACATGGGGGGGGCACCAAAAGTGCCCCACCCTCCACTGCGCGTGTTAAGCACCCCCTTAGGTTTTTCTAACCCCATTCAGGTTTTTCGACGATAGCGAAAAAACGTCGGCGCGGAGCGCCGCCGTTTTTCGGGGCCCTCAATTACGCACATTGTATGCAATTTTTGACCCCAGGTCATCAAAGGTCAGGTCACCAAGACAGGTCACGTGACCTAACCTCCAAAAAAGTGTGTAGTGCCACAACCAGTTGTTAACGATTAGTTTCAAACTTTCAGGATTACATAAGTATATGTGTACCTAAAACTCGTATATTCCATATTTGTTTTAATCGATGACCTGATGTCACATTGCAGGTCAGGTCAATTCGTAACCTCCCCATAATAAGTCGAATGGGGAAAAAATTAAGATCCACTGCTTTTCAGAGGATACCCATCATATCAGTAATTATAGTCAGAATCATGCCTTCCCATGCTATTCTTGATGACCATAGAGATAAAGACGTGCAAATGGTACTAACATGTTCGTATTATCATGGCGCATCGACCCATATGTAAACATGATCCCGCTTGACCTATTTCGATCACTACGTGACCTTAACTGAGGTCAAATTCGGAAATTGACCTTGAAAGGTCACCATGTATATGTCTTCGATGTGCGTCTTGACGAGAGAAACACGATGGTGTGAAAATATATTTTCATTACCACAAATATTGGAAAAGATATTTGCGAGAAAATTATTTCGCAAAAAAAAACCAGTCAGTTTGACATTTAATGTCCTCTGTAGCCTAAACTATTGACTTCAGCTCAAATCTGATGGCCACATTTTGCGATGGAAAACTTCAATAGCTTTCGATTGCCGTTTTCTGTTTCTTTCTAGTTATCATAGTGATCAAGCTAATCCGATTATCCGAAGCGATGTTCTAGTTACACGAAATATTGGAAAATTTGACCTTTGGTGACCTCATGTGACCTCAATATTGGTCTTAGCGAAAACATGACTGAAGTAGTTTCGAAATCATTTTTGACGAGCTTTCGAACGATTTTTTTCCGGCCCGGCACGTTCCGGCGCCGAGCACCATCCCGGCCGGGTTAAAGTGGAAAATTGGAGATGTAATGTACCAAACAGAGCTGTTCACGGCTCTTTCGGGCCAAACTGTCTCATCTTAGAGCTTCTAACAGGGCATGATCTAGTTACGACATGACACTATGATCATTGCAAGTCCCAGGTCAACCTAAGTCAAGGTCGTGTCAGGCTCCTCTGCAAGCATATCATTATTACCCCACCACCGGTTGCCACGGGGCCCACTCTGCAAGCCAGAGGGCATATTTACATTTGCTTTGATTGCTTCAGTGAATATTCCTTTACGGCTTTTGGTAAAATACCAGTTTTCCCCCATGTCAGGCTATGCATGGCAAAGGCTGAGCGCGCTAATCACACGATCGAAAATTGTCAGCCTAATCAATAAAGTCAGCGTTAATTAGACACCGTTTTAAAAAGTCAGCCTAAGCGGGAAATTCGACTATGTATGTGTTTGTCTCGTTCGAGACACTTCGAACTGTATTCACGATGACCGGATTCGGGTCAACTTCAAAATTTGACCTCAGGTCAAGGTCATTTATGAACCCAGTAGGTAATGTTGCATATGGGGAGACGCAGCTGCTCAGCAAGACAAACACAGTAATGCGAGTTTCACGTCTCGCAATCATTCATTATATAAAGAGTCATTGGCAAAAACAGTGCTGGTGACTAGAGCCCTTCATGGAGCGCGCAAGTCCCGTATGGGAATGGGAATGGGACGGGAATGGATGGGAATGGGGCACATTTTTGGGAAATGAACGGTTTGGAACGGGTTACGGGAGACTATATAATTTTGTCGCGAGCCCCCACCCCAAAAAAAAACTGAATAAGAAAACTCTGATGTGCAACTATCACACAACACATTCTTAGCATAAACACACTTAGCTTAGACATGCCAAGGTTCCAGAAATGTGAGCTGGGAACCAGATGCACTATCCCTACAAGCAATTGTGTGTGGAATCCATACGCAGAATACACCTTACAGTCAGAAATAAACATTTTTCCACTTTAAGTCCATACATGTTTAGGCTGTTTGAATAGGCGTATCCACCTTCCGAAAGTAGGTGGGGACGGAGGCACTTTGAGGTCGATTCTTTCCATGCAACGCCCATGGCGTAATGTTTAAATCCGAAAATGTTACTGGGAACTGATCCACAGTAACCCCAGTGGTGATTTACGCGCCTGGCTGTTTGTCTGCATAAATCACTTAAAATGAACAATAATATACTTCAGACAAATATAAAACCAATCAGGCAGAACAGCGATAGACTGGAAAACATTTCTAGAATCTGTTATGAAAGAATATCAATAAGTAATCAACTTATGAGCACTTGCAATTTGCACTCATCATTTCACAGTTGCAGAAGAGCTACATCTGACAGAACATGAATAAGCATGAATAATGAATAATAAGCATGAATAAACACAGACATTATTCTTGCTCTTTCAAAGTGATCTCAGGTAAATTGTTCAGAAGCGGCACTCATATGAAAAGCTAGAAAGTAGGAATACTTCCTTAGAGGCCTAAACACATTCAGCACCTGCAAACCCTTGGAGACTGATGTTAATCAAACAGCAACAACCAAAAGGTTGAACATTACAAATTTAAGGAGTTCATCACATAAGAAACTGCATCAGTGGCTGTCCAAGAAAGAAAGGTTCTGAATGGTCGGATGGCCGCGCATGTCTTGTCTTCATATTTGTAAGTGAAGTAAAGGTAGAATAACACAATACAACGTCTGATCAAACGAGAACACCCAGTTTATACGTACCCCTAACCTCAAACAAACCATTAATATAAGCATATTTTGCCCCAACCCCAACAGGCAACACTGTTATATACTCGGCCGCCACCGCCGCAACCGTCCACCACCGCTCAGCAGCTCAGACCGCGCCCCTCCACACAAGCCGAGCCTCTGTCGTGATCTGTATTAGCCGGCCGGCCGCCGGCCCGGCGACCGGTCGGTCACCGCCGCAGGGGCGATATCAAGGTCACAGCTGGGCGCAGGCAGACTCTGGTCTGGGACCCGGTACCAATCTCACACCTCCCTCCAATCGACAGAGATGTCAAAGCTCAACATACACATACAAATTTACGACAGTATTGAACATAATCAGCCTTGATATACCATGCAGCTCTGTCGATTCACTATTCTACATACGTTTTTGGACCCCATGTAACTGTGAGCCGATCAGGCGGTTGTCGCTGATCGACTCCCGCGACGAGGTGCCTGTGCGACTGGTGCGGCTGTGCTGGGTCGTCGGAGCGGCGGCCCGCCGTCTGAGTGGCAGCCCTGGGAGCCGCGGCCGCCGGAGTGGCGGGCGGCGCTGACGTCGGAGCCACCGGCAGACCAGCTGAGTGTCGATGATGAGCGGCCGATGTGGGCGGAGGAACAGTCGATTTCGCCAGAGGATGCGGCCGCTCTTCAACTTAAGGTACGTGCGTCTGAATCCTATGCCGACGATCACTCCCGGTTCGGTCCCATCGCCGTGTGGGTGAAGTCCTGGATGTCGACGACGTTACCGATGCGCAGAGGGAGGAGTGGGTGTGCCGAGGCGTCGTGGCGAGCTTTCACCTGCTCGCGCATTTCGGTCGCCCGGGCGCGTCGCACTCGTCGGCCTTGCGCTGCCACTCTGCGGCGAATGATCGGTGATGTGCCGGAACAGATGACCGCAGCGGGTGGCCGAACAGGACCTGTGCGGGTGACCTGCTTGTCGGCCCGTGGGGGTGTTGCGGAGTTCCAGGAGTGCTCTGGCGAACTCGTCGCTGTCCAGGCCTCCTGCAGCCGTCGTCAGAATTAGTCGCTTGACCGACTTGACGGCGCTCTCTGCGTGGCCATTAGAGCGAGGGTAGCCAGGGGACGACATTTCGTGCCGTACACCCCACTGCTGCAGGAACCGACGGACCGTGCTGGACGTGAACTGCTGGGCCACCATCAGTTCTCAGCAGCACGGGAACTCCCGTGTCTGCGAACACAGAGCGCAGGACACAAGTGAGATGATGCGCGGATGCTGCATTTCGGGGACACGACACGATGTGAGGCCAGCCCGACTTCCTGTCGACATACACCAGATATGTTTTCCTGCCACGTGGAAATAATCTGCCGATACAGACTCGAACACCCGCTTGGTTGGGCATCATTTTGGCACAATGGCTCCTTCGGTTGGCTAGGTGCCTACCGACGGCAGCTGCAGCAGGATTGTACCGTGTTCTCGATGTCGCTATCGATGCCAGGTCAGTGATACAGTTTGACGCCCCCCCCCCCTTTTCGTGCGGTTGATGGCCTGATGTCCATCATGTAGTCGGGTCAGTGTCTCTCGCCGTAGACTCTGGGGAATGACAAGAGCGGGGGCCGTATACGATTAGGCCATCATCCAAAGCCAACAACGAGCGGACACCCCAATACGGACGCAGTGAGGGCTGCAGATCTTGGCGTGTGATCGGGAAATCCTGTCAGGATTACGCTCTGAAGTGCGGCATACTCTGGGTCGCGGGCTGCCGCCGGCGCGTATCTTCTCCAGCGTCCTGTCCTGCAGCGGAGTGAGCGCGTGCCGTCCTCGCAGACAGCGAGCAAGCTGGCCGTCACCGTCTGGTGCAGGGCGTCTTCTCCATCATCAGTCACCTCGTCTCCAGCTACAGCATCTTGCACTGGAGCACGGCTGAGGGCATCTGGTATGCAGTGGTCAGAACCCGTTTTGCCAGCTGGCATGGAAGCTGTACATGCTCATCTTTTCCCTCATGCGCTGTAGGCGTGGATTTTCTATTTCGTTCAGACCCTTGCTGTGTCAAGATTGGCACTAATGGCCGGTGATCTACCACAACATCGAAGTAGGGTAGACCTGCGAGATATGTTTTACATTTTCTGACAAGCCCATACACATGCTGCCATCTCGATCTCGCCCACAGAATACTCGATTCAACGTCAGATATGAACCGGGATCCACATTGTACCGAGACGCCACGTGTCGTCGTGTCGCTGTAGGAGCGCGAATCCCATACCTCGCGTCTTGAGGCGTCGGTTTGAAGTTTGGTAGGCAGTGTCGGGTCGGAGAACGCGAGCGTCGGTGGCGCCACAATGCCGCTTTCACCGCTTCGAAGGCTGCTTCATGTTGCGCAGTCCATCTCCAGATGTTGCTGGGCTTCAGAGATCTCGCAGTGGCTGCGCGCTCGTGGGCGAGATCGCTAGAAAATGGTCCCAGCTGGTTCTCTCTATTCACGAAAAACCCCAGGGAGAGTCAAAATGACCCACACCAGGCGAAGGTTAATCGGTGAGAGCGTTTTGCTTACAAGAAAGTCTTGCATCGTGACCTCACGGAAATGCCGCTGGCGATAACGCTGTAACTGCTTCCATCAGGGAGCTAAAACTTGCTACAACGTGATTCAGTGCCTCATATTTTACCCACATAGGCGTAGGAACAAGAATTTCGGCCAATTTTGCTAAAATATTTTATTTTGGTCGGATTTTGTTTTTATGGCAAAAGATTCGCCAAGACGAGCACCGAATCTGCAACGAAATATTGCATAGGGGCTTGGTTTCTCTCAATACGAGATCGAAGTTTCACTGGCCCCTCCTCCCCCCCTACCCCACGCACACACACACTCTTCGTGACGTTCCTTCGTCCCTGTTAATACCCATGACAACGGATATTCATCGAAACCTGAAATGCAGTGCGTTTTGGCCCTGCCGATCTGTCTTGGAATACCCAATGCCTGAAAAATTACCCTCTCACAGACCGTCTGAAAGCCGCTTTCAGACCGGCATAAACCATAGGGTTTAAAACCCTTAACAAAGTTTAAAACCAAGACTAAGGTGTACACATACCCTATTAAATCAGGGTAGGGCCCCTCGCACCGACCGAGGACCCTTTCAGACCAACCGAGGGCCCTTTTGCCAAGTTGCCCCCCCCCCCAAAGGCCAGGGCTGCGACCGCTCCTGAACGGGCGAGATTTACCAATAAAAGATATTGGGAAAAGGCTTCGATTTCCGTGCACTCTGTGAAAGCCGTTGGAAATATTGAAATATTTACTTGTGCTAGATGTCATGTGTCATGTGCAAATGTAACCACTAAGGGTGTGAGCATTTCATTCAGCATCATTTCAGAAAATTTTCCATTTGTATATATGCACACCCACAAGTCATCTGACTATTCAAAATCCTATCACCGGCTTTAAATCTCCCCTCCCCTCGCCTCGCCTGTTCAGTGAGTCAGCCACGTGTTCCGGGCCAAGCTGAGCGCCGACCTGCCCTCGGGCGAGGGTCACGTGACCGAACAACGGGTCAGGTGAACCGGTGCGGGGATGGTCAGTCGCTAGTGAGTCACGTTCAAGGAGGGTCGGGCAAGGGCGGATCCAGGATTGTTTCAGGAGGGGCGGCAGGGCATAAGGGGCGCATTTTTTCCGGAAAAAGGGGCGCATTTTTTTCCGAGAAATTGGGACGCCATTTCTTCAAACATGCACAGGGGCGGATCTAAGATTTTCCGAATGGGGTGGGCGGCTGACCCAGGGCCGGTATTGTTGCCGTCAAAGGGGACGCCATGGCCTAGAGGGGCGTTAAAGGTTAATTAATACTAACTGCATTTTCCTGCAAAAATTGTAAATTATCTTACTCTTACTCATTTGCAGTTTGTATTTTCGAAAAAGCAAAATTATAAAAAAATATAAAGATACTGAATTTATTTGTATAGCACTCTCACACTATGTCGTCATTCGTCAGTAGCACGCATTTTCGTAGCAGCACACATATACTCGAGTGCGATCGTGGATGTGAATAGATTGTATGTCACGGCTAGGTCATTCACCTTCTCACTGCCCTGACGAAATATACTCTCTCTCTCTCTCTCTTCTCTCTCATCTCTCTCGTCTCTCTCTCTCTCTCTCTCTCTCTCTCTCTCTCTCGTCTCTCTCTCTCTCTCTCT